>OY757022.1:81980414-82137129 GCA_963580285.1 Lucinisca nassula | reverse complement strand
CAATAATGCACCTTTAAAGAATTTGCTTCTGAGGTACTCTTAAAGGAACGAATTTGCTCCTCAGGAGCAACTTCTTTCCTCTTAGAGTTGACCCCTATTGACATGGGATCAAAGATACTTTTGCAGGAGTTGCCTCCCCTGAAGGTGTATCCATTCCCCTGAAATACTCATTTGCTAAATTCTAAATTTCAAAACTTATGCTGGTCTGTGTAGCAGAGCATGCCAGGTTGAATTGTTGACCCTTGTCCTGCTGAGCCCAGATATGTCTGACCTTTCAAACAATGCAGATCCAGGTCAGATGGCTTCTGAAGAAGCCATCTGATCAGGATCTTCATTGTTTGTCATTCAGTTTAGGAATTTGTTGCAATGATTTGCACCAAGTAATCTAATTGGTTGATAATCAGTAGTGGGTGTGGCATATATAAACATTCAGCAGGTCAATGGTTAAGGTTTGTAAAACCCCAAAGACAGGTTAACTCATGAAGTGGCTCATGTGTGCATTGTTAGCTCACCTGTCACATAGTGACGAGGTGAGCTTTTGGGATCACTTTTTGCCCGTCGTCCGTCGTGCGTGCGTGCTTGCGTGTGTGCGTGTGTGAGTGCGTAAACTTTTTCTTCAAACAACATCTCCTAATACACCACTGATCGGATTTTGACGAAACTTCACAGGAATGATCCTTAGGTGGTCCCCTTTCAAATTTGTTCAAATGGTTCCAGTCTGTTGCACATCTAGGTCACAGGAGCTAAAATAGATTTTTAAATGAAAACTTTAAAAATCTTCTTCTCTGAAACCGCAAGACCCAGGTCTTCGATATTTAGTATGAAGCTTCATCTTGTAGACCTCTTCCAAGATTGTTCAAATTATAGCCCTAGGGTCAAAAATGCCCCTGCGCCGGGGCCTACCAGTTTTGCATAGACTTATATATGGAAAACCTTTAAAAAGCTTCTCGTCTGAAACCAGAAGGCCAAGGTGTTTGATATTTTGTGTGAAGCTTCAACTAGTGGACCTCTATCAAGATTGTTCAAATTATACCCCTGGGCCCAAAAAATGCCCCCGCCCCGGGGCCCTTTGCTTTTACAAAGACTTATATAGGGGAAATCTTTAAAAATCTTCTTCTCTGAAACCGCAAGGCCCATGTCTTTGATAATTGGTATGAAGCTTCATCTAGTGGACCTCTACCAAGATTGTTCAATTTATATTCCTGAGGCCAAAATGCCCCCGCCCCGGGGCCTTTGGTTTTACATAAGCTTATATAGGGAAACATTTAAAAATCTTCTACTCTGAAACTGCAAGGCCTTTGATATTTGGTATCTAGTGGATCTCTACCAAGATTGTTCAAATTATAGCCCTGTGGCTAAAAATGACCCTGCCCCGGGGCCCTTTACTTATATAGGGAAAATCTTTAAAAATCTTCTAGGCCAAGGCATTTGATATTTGGTATTAAGCTTCATACAATGGACCTCTACCAAGATTGATAAAATTATAGCCCTGGGGCCAAATGTGCCCCCGCTGTGTGGCCCTTTGGTTTTACATAGGCTTATATAGGGAAAATCTTTAAAAAGATTCTCCTCTGAAACAGCAAGACCCAGGTCTTTGATATTTGGTATGAAGCTTCATCTAGCGGACCTATACCAAGATTGTTCAAATTATTGCCCTTAGGCCAAAAATGTCCCCGCATCAGGGCCCTTTAGTTTTACATAGACTTATATAGGGAAACTCTTTACAAATATTCTTCTCTGAACCACATCTAATGGACCTCTATCAAGATTGTTTAAATTATAGCCCTGAGGCCAAAATACCCCCGCCCTGGTGCCCTTTTGTTTAACATAGGCTTATATAGGGAAAACATTTAAAAATCTTCTTCTCTGAAACCGCAAGGCCCAGGTCTTTGATATTTGGTATGAACCTCATCTAGTGGACCTCTACCAAGATTGTACAAATTATAGCCCTGTGGCTAAAAATGACCCTGCCGCGGGGCCCTTTACTTATATAGGGAAAATCTTTAAAAATCTTCTAGGCCCAGGTCTTTGACATTTGGTATGAAGCTTCATCTAATGGACCTCTACCAAGATTGTTCAAATGAAAGCCCTGGGGCCAAAAGTGCACCCGCTCTGTGGCCCTTTGGTTTTACATATGCTTATATAGGGAAAATCTTTAAAAAGCTTCTCCTCTGAAACAGCAAGACCCAGATCTTTGATATTTGGTATGAAGCTTCATCTAGCGGACCTATACCAAGATTGTTCAAATTATTGCCCTTAGGCCAAAAATGTCCCGCATCAGGGCCCTTTAGTTTTACATAAACTTATATAGGGAAAATCTTTACAAATATTCTTCTCTTAACCACAAGGCCCAGGTCTTTGATATTTGGTATGAAGCTTCATCTAATGGACCTCTATCAAGATTGTTTAAATTATAGCCCTGGGGTCAAAATACCCCGCCCTGGTGCCCTTTGGTTTAACATAGGCTTATATAGGGAATATGTTAAAAAAATATCTTCTCTGAAACCGCAAGGCCCACGTCTTTGATATTTAGTGTGTAGCTTCATCTAGTGAACCTTTGCCAAGATTGTTCAAATTATAGCCCTTGGGCCAAAAACTGCCCCCTCCCCGAGGCTCTTTGGTTTTACATTGATTTATATAGGGAAAATCTTTAAAAATCTTCTTGTCTGACCAGAAGGTTCAGGTCTTTGATATTTGGTATGAAGCTTCGTCTGGTGGACCTCTACCAAGATTATTAAAATTATAGCCCTGTGGCCAAAAATGCCCCCATCCCTGGGGCCCAATGGTTTTACATTGACTTATATAGGAAAAATCTATATAAATCTTCTTGTCTGAAACGGCAAGGCCCAGGTTCTTTGATATTTGGTATGAAACTTTGTCTAGTGGACCTTGACCAAGATTGATCAAATTATTGTTTGGTGTGCTTAATTTAAATAAGCTATTTTCTTACATGTTTCACACTTAAATTACTTTTAGTTCGCCAGAACAAAAAGCTAAATTGCATTACCCCCGGCGTCGTCGTTTGCATTAGCGTCGGCGTTCAAATCGGCGTCGGCGTCAAAATTTACGTAACACTTTCTTTAGTGCTCATATTTTCCCAAACCGAATGCAGGTTTGGTTCATAATTGGTACGATAATAGATATAGGCCCAAACTTTTATTTAAGAAATAGATCAGCTCTAGCTGTGATTTGTTGCGTAATAAATCACAGTTTGGAGGTCAGTTGTAAAGTAGACAAATCACGAGCGCGTAGCGCGCGTGATTTGTCTACTTACAACTGACCGACAAACTGTGATTTATTACTCAACAAATCACAAACTAGAGCTGATCTATTTCGATTCTAACAGGCTGAAAACCGGCAATAATGCTGTTGTTTCCTTCAAAATCTCACAACTTTTCGCCATTGTTAGAAGGAATCCCGCTAAAATTGTCGACTGGAACACATGCATTTATATCCTTTTCTAACGTTTTCGATGCGAGAAAATGACGTTACACCGTCTAACGTCAAGGAAATCGACTAGTGACGTAATAAATTGGGAGTTTTAATGACGTCACCTATCACGCTCTTCTGAGCTGTGATTTGTTGCATAATAATTCACAGTTCCTTTCCATTGCCTATATAGGCGCGCTGTGTTAGAATTAGCTATATTCCTGCCCATGTCATAGACCTCAAGGTGAAGGTCATGGACGTAGAATTTATATGATTTTTTAGAATATGTTTTATGTTAATGTTTTTTAATTGCTCATATTTTCCCAACCATACAACAAACTTAGTTCATATTTGGTAGTATTATAGATAAAGGTTCAAAATTTCATTCAGCAATAACCCCGCTTATGCCCATGACCTCAAGGTCAAGGTAACAGACTTAGAAAAATTTTAATGTTAAAGTTCTTATAACAACTCTGAACTATTTGATGGATTTGGTTCATATTTGATATGTTTTGTTTTGTTTGATTTGAAGTGTAACGTCCCTGTCAACACTGTAAAGGTCATTTTGGAGACGTTGCTTCCAATTTTGTGGGACTTTTACCCGACGTTGAGATGAAATGACATCTCAAGCCCTGCCGCCCAATGAAACCAATAGGGTTTATAAGTATGGACGGGCCGACTCGCACCGCTTTGCCTGGGAAGGCTTAGATCCTCTAAGCGGTTTACCAGTACTCGTGTGCGGGTTGGTTTCAGCTCTGCGTGGAAGCATCATGCAGCCCATATATTTATACAAGCCCCGATGGGCGGGGGCCGCATATTTGATATGACAAAGATGTTTAAGACTTCATATTTTCCAAACCATATGACTGATTTAGTTCATGGTTGATGTGATGACAGGAGGTCGGTCATACATCCTCTCACCAGGAAGCCTTTAGCCTTATAAAATGAACTGTACATGTCCCTGTATTCTTACACACCAGAACACAACAGATGAGAGTTGTTCCAGATGAAAATATCTTGGGGAGTGGTTTGAATTTCCACATATATGTGTACGGGTACATTTTATGGTCCTTATTTAATTTTCAAATGTACCCGTACACATACATGTAAAGTGTACACATGTCCAGTAAAATCTGGACTGGACTCGTGTACTGGGCTATTGGCAAACATGGTAGACCCAGATCGGACGCCGCCTTATACGCCGCATAACGCGGCGTCTGATCAGTGTCAACACTGGTTGCTTAAAATACTGCAATGTAAGTTGACAATAAAGCTAGTTTGTTTTTCCTTATTCTTCTTTTCCTTTTTGCTTATAGAGTCCTTACATGGAGAAATGCACAGATAGTACACTTTGGAAAGACGACATGATTTTGGTTTGTATTAGAGTTTAACGACCCAGTCAAAATTTTTGAGCCGGCCAGATTACTTATCCACACTTTTCCTGGGCAGGCTTATACGTAAGCGGTTAACCAGTACAGTGCATATTCTTTCGCCAGAAACTGACAACTGCCCTTCTTGGATCAGCGGAAGGGAGAGAATGGCTGTAGAAAAGATTTCACGACCAATCTCCAGGAAAGAATGTTACCGACCCCGGCAGGTATCGAACCCGCGTCCTCCTGATCACCAGTCAGAGGCGCATCCGACTGAGCTACCGAGGCCGGCAAAGGCGACATGATAAATTAACATTTCATGAAGGGTTTAGCTCTAGCTGTATCACGAGCGCGTAGCGCGCATGATTTGTCTACTTACAACTGACCGACAAAAGTGATTTATTACTCAACAAATCACAAACTAGAGCTGATCTATTTCGATTCTAACACGCTGAAAATCGACAATAATGCTGTTGTTTCCTTCAAAATCTCACAACTTCGCCATTGTTAGAAGAAATCACGCTAAAATTACCGACTGAAACACATGCATTTTTATCCTTTTTTAACGTTTTCGATGCGAGAAAGTGACGTTACATCGTCTAACGTCAAGGAAATCGACTAGTGACGTCATAAATTTGCAGTTTTTAATGACGTCACTCGTCACGCTCTTCCTTGTCGTGATTTGTTGTAGAATAAAACAGTTATTTTCCATTGCCTATATAGGCGCGCTGTGTTAGAATATTCCACAAAATAAGTTCGGTGTCGTCCATTTTCAATTTTCAATTTTCAGTAGGGCGGCATCTAAGGCCGTTGCTATGATTCTATCCAGAAATAAAAAAATTAATGACCAGACACAAAAAAAAAACAAACTTTTTTTTACCTCTGACCTCTTAGTATGACCTTGATCTTGGAGGTACCAACCTGGGTCTAGTGTGCACCACATCGTCTCATGATGGTTAACATTTATGCTAAGTAATTTCACAATCTATCCAGGAAGAAGAAAGTTATTGACTGAACACTAAAACAAGGCCCCTTTTTGTCCTTTGACCTCTTGTCCTTTGACCTTTTTTCCTTGACATTTGAGGTACATCGTCTCATGGTGGTTAACATTTCTGCCAAGTAATTTCAAAATCCATCTAAAAATAAGAAAGTTAATGACAGAACACAAAAAGCCCCTTTTTTACCTTTAACCTCTATGTATGACCTTGACCTTTCAGGTACCAAACTGGGTCATGCGTGCAACACATCATCTCATGGTGGTTAACATTTCTGCCTAGCAATTTCAAAATCCATCTAAAAATAAGAAAGTTATTGACCAAACACGAAAAAAGGCCCCTTTTTACCTTTGACCTCTATGTATGTCCTTGACATTTTAGATACCAAACTGAATCATGCATGCAGCACATCCTCTCATGATAGTTAATATGTTTGCCAAGTAAATTCAAATACTATCTAAAAATAAGCAAGTTATTGACAAAACCCGAAAAAGGCCCCTTTTTTACCTTTGACCTCTAAGTATGACCTTGACCTTTGAGGTACCAACCTGGGTCATGCACGCAACACATCGCCTTATATTGGTTAACATCTCAAAATTAGAAAGTTATTGACCAAATACGAAAAAGGCCCCTTTTGACCTTTGACCTCTAAGTATGACCTTGACCTTTGAGGTACCGACCTGCCTCATGCACACCACACATCGTCTCATGGTTGTTAATAATTATGCCAAGTAATTTTAAAATCCATCTCAAAATACGAAAGTTATTGACCAAATACGAAAAAAGGCCCTTTTTTTTACCTTTGACCTCTAAGTATGACCTTGACCTTTGAGGTACCGACCTGTCTCATGCGCACTACACATCGTCTTATGGTTGTTAATATTTCTGCCAAGTAATTTTAAAATCCATCCGTAAATAAGAAAGTTATTGACCGGACACGATTTGCCCATACATATATACATACCGACAAACTTCCAAGGGAGATAATTCAAAAAGTTTAAATGCGAGAGTTATGGTTCTTGCGCACTGCACGCCGTCTAATGCTGATTAATAGTTATACAAAGTTTCGTGAAGATAGCTAACAGTTTTCAAGTTACAGAGCGGACACGAAAGTGTGACAGACGGACAGACAGACAGACGGACGGACAGTCGCCCGGGGGAAAAACAATATGTCTCTCCGAAAAAAAAATTTTCGGGGGAGACATAATCACGTAAGTTGATGTGAAAATAGTTAGTCGAATGGGAGCATCAAAATCGGAAGTAGTTCCATCGAATCGACGCACGAGAATTTTGTTTTTAAATCTACCTACGCTGGCCACTCTGATACCCTACTGTTTAGGCATAACAGGTTTTGTTTGAGGTGAGTTGCACAAAAATGAATGTACTTTGAGCAAAAAGCGTATACCCAGATCAGACGCCGCGTTCTGTGGCGTCTGATCTGTGTATACGTTGTTTGCCAATGTCCCAAAAATGGGACGCTGAAGAAAAGAAAGTATTAGATTGTTTGCACGAATATTCGAACAGCGAATGCTCTGCACAGACTTACGAGAACACGCCTATATGACTTTGACCCCCTCATATCCCACTTTTATATAGTAAAACTGGGGTTTAAGAGGTATACATTATTTTTCTTATTTCTGCTCAGAAACATAGATTGTGGGCACTCGATAGAACCACCTCGTCGAGGCGGTTCTATCGAGTCCCCGCAATCTATGTTTTGAGCAGAAATAAGAAAAATATCACAATTTTTCATCTTAAAAATTCTAATTTTTGTCCAAAAAAAATGGCAATGTATTTGTATTAGTGTGTACCGGTATGCGGTTTTATCGAAATACCGGTATGTCACGTTCGATCAATATACCGAATCTAACGCTGCGTGTATCGATCAAAGTATCGTAAATGAATTACAGGGCTTCCGTTAGGCGGACGTACGGCGTATATTACGTCCTGAAATCGCTTCCGGATGCCCAAATGAAACATCAAAGGCGTCCCGCGGACTCCCGAAAATTTCTCTGTACGGCTAAAAATCTTTACCGATACGTATAAACCCGCCCACTTTTAGCGGTTTGTAAAAAGTTTGCTCCGCCTTCTTATCTGTGTTTATTGAGTACTAAGGACGTCCATTTTCGGCCTGCGCGGTATTATATTGACAGTGAGAATCACGTGCCTCGGCACACCTTTGATCGTAATCGGTGTGTGAAAAACGTGTCGAGGTGATTGCTCGGTGTTTGCATATAATTAAACAGATTAGTAGTTGAGGATAAACTAATTATCTCATTGACGACAAGTGTTTTTTAATCCTGTAAGCGTGTTACTGTTTAAATTAAAGCGGGTTGTAATTTAAGTGTTTGGTAGTGAAATTATCATTAGCGATGCAAAGTGTGACAATAGTTTGAAAGATAGATACGCATTTTTCTTGAGTAAATAGCAGGTGTTCACTAGGTGAAAAGACGAAAATAATTTATAAAATCCCAAAATGTCGCCGCTATCGCCATTTGATTTTGGCGCCTCGAAAATACGTAAAACCGGCGAATGTGACCAGGCCGGTTCGTCAGGGGCCGAGCTGCAGTCTGATCTGTCTGTAAGCAAATAATAATAATAATAATAAAAAAATACCGCTGACTCTAAGTCTGCTCCAATTGTCCAAAGTTGCACGTTTTTCTGCCTGTTTGTCTGAAGCAGTTCCGAGTGTTTAGAGTACAATGAAGACTCGAAGCGTATTCACGATATTTGCATTATTAAATCACGCAAAATCACGCTCTCGTTTCCTAGCGAGATTTCGAGCTGGGGGGTCACGTGATCATTTAATATGGTCGCATTACTTCATTCCTATTTGCTTGATGTTAATTTAAAGAAATATTGATTTTCTAATAAGACAGCGGCTGAAATTGGTGAGCTGTTTGGCACTTATTTCGCAACAACAACATCGATTGATTGAAAACGTGGTCGTGTAAACAATGCATTTCATAAGTGTGATTGCCATGGAGATGATCGTGTATTCACTTATGATCTTTTGACGTGACTTTTTTTTTCGCTTCTATCGGTCTATAACAGGAAAATTATGGGTCAGAATCGCTGTTGCGAAATAAGTGCCAAACAGCTCACCAATTTCAGCCACTGTCTTATCGTTAGAAAATCAATATTTCATTTAAATAACATCGAGCAAATAGGAATAAAACAATATTCGGAGTTATCACTTCACTATTTATCTTATTTGGTCGGCAAAACTTCAAGAAAAACGTAAATAATTACACCGATTTTAACTTGTTTAACTAGGAAGTAACTTTGGCGACCATATTAAATGATCATGTGACCCCCCGAACTCGAAATCTCGCCAGGAAACGAGAGCGTGATTTTGCGTGATTTGATAATGCAAATAAGGTCAATGTTTTGCAAAGTTTGGCACACCGAATAGAAATTGCACCTCACCCATCCGTTGCAGGTAAGTGATCTTTTTGTTATCTATTTAACAGGGGAAAAGGTGATGTTGTGAACGCTGACAATATTTACTTTTTAAGTCATTATGAGTCACAGTATCGACCCAAGCCTTTTTCCACTTTTTTAAGTTCGTGTAACCACACACCATGCAGCTATGTTACTAAGCATGTTAGCATGCAGCACAGGGTGTTTAAAAGCCAACAGGTACATAAAGGTGTGACTATTCATTCTAAGTTTAGGGACAGGCAGGCATATGCAGACAGTGCAGACCCAGATCCTAGAGGAGCCGTCTGATCAGGGTCTTCACTGTTTGACATTCCATCTAAATCTTTTGGACTCATTTCTGTAATGTAAAATCAATTTGTCCAACTTTTAGAATAATTACAGCAACATTTAAGGTGTCCCAAAACTTAGAATGATTACGGTAATACAAAGCTCTAGGCTACAAATGGATGAGACATGGAATTAAGGGGTACATAAGCTACGAAACTGGCAAATTGTTCAGTTTTGTGTCTCTGACAATGTATCAAATGATATATCGAATATCGATCATTTTGTATCGATACCCAGCACTAATTTGTATAGGCGTGTTTTCGTAATGGCTTTTGACAAAACCTTGGTTAGACCTCAATTAGAGTATGCATCACCTGTTTGGCATCCCCATGTTAAAACTCAGGTTCAACAGGTTGAGAAGGTTCAGAGGACGGCTGCCCGATGGACCTGCAGGCGATGGCGGAACAGAAGCAGTGTTGGTGACATGCTCGATGAGCTGGAGTGGCCATCCTTGGAGGCCCGTCGCGAGCAGTCCTCTTTAACCTTCTTTTATAAGATACACTCTGACACAGTGTCTCTTAATAAAGATAAATACTTGACCCCTGTGACTACTTCAACTCAAACAAGGGCATCAAAACTAAACAACAGTCAATATCGTAGGTACCAGGCCTATAGTGATGCCCTGAAGAATTCTTTCTTCCCTAGAACTATTCCTCAGTGGAATAGTCTTCCCTCCTCTGTGGTAAATGCCAAAACTGCAGAGGAGTTCAAAGCCCGCATGGTGTAGATTGGGATCCAGAGGTGTGCGTTTTAGTACACCTCTGAAAGCAGATTGTAAATTGTTTTAAGAACTCATCCAGTGGGTGTGTTTTTTTTTTTTGCTAAATTCTAAATTTAGCGCTCCACCCAACTGAGGTAATGGCCAAGTTTGACCGACTCAGTATATGAAGATAGATAGATAGATAGACAATGCTGGTCAGTATATTGCCGTGGAGGCTTGGCTGCACACTGGCTCAATAATTAATAATTATAATGATAAAGAAACCCAAGGGACACATTTTTGGGTCGACTGTTTATCAATCGACCCAAAGTTAAAAGAACAAAACATCTAATAGTGCTGGAGTCCACGTGACTATCACTGATTTGTAGGAAATCCGTGCTACTTATTCAGAATTTATCGCAGTGAGGTCATGGTGTTGCGTAAAAGGGTTATCTGTAAAATCTGGACTGGAATCCTCGATTGGGTTTGGCAAATGGTGTAGACCCAGATCAGACGCCGCAGAACTTTAAGGATCAGACGCCTAAAACGCATCGTCTGATCAGGGTCTAACATGTTTGCTTTAAACGAACCAGTCTAAAGGCCCGCTGAGGCCCATTACAGAGACAGCCGGCCTCGGTAGCTCAGTGGGGTGCGCGTCGGACTGGTGATCAGGAGGAGGCGGGTTCGATTCCTGCCGGGATCGGCACCATTCTTTCGTGGAGATTGACCATGAAATCTTTTCTACGGTCATTCTCTCCCTTCCGCTGATCTCACTGAAGAGCACTGGAAACCTCCATGCGGATCAAGCTGCTGCTATTGTGTATGATGCTACACTAGAGTTGAGGGCGAGTGTTGGAATATAGTAAACCCCCTTGACCCTCCCTCCTCGCGGTTTGTAATGCTGACCGTCCCGAGGTGATTGTACCTTGCAGTTTTTATACGTCGTTGGTACGCTATAGACGCGCGCATGCGTGTGTGTGCTTACGTGTGTGCCCACACGTGCGTTCACTAAGTCGGTGTTTTCCCTTAATAACTCTTGCTTAAGACATTGTAAGTAAAGTAACCCAGCAGGCATTCAACGTTTTGTGCCTGCAGGGAAAGTAACGGAAAAGTAAAGTGAGGTAAGTAAAGTTTTGTGTGTTTGTATTGGAGTTGTACGGCCCAGTCAGCACTATTTAGGTTATTTTTGAGCTTGTCAGTTTACCTATCTACATTTTTCGTGGACAGGCTTATACGTAGAACCAGTGCACTGCACATTCTTTCGCCAGAAACTGACAACTGCCCTTATAGAATTAGCGGAAGGGAGATCATGAGATTTTATGACCACGACGCCAAGTATAGCACAGTTTTATTTTTATTTTTTTTTTATTTTTTCAGTGACATACATGAGTAAGTTACCAAAAAGTGCATGTTATAGACGCATCCAATGTTTTGACACGTGACCTTGTTTACTTGTCAATGCGCATGCGCAAAACTACTTTCCTTTTAATAATGATCTTTCGTGGTTGGCAAAAAGCCGCTGGTTCCATATAAACACATTGTGAACAGGTTTAATATTACGGGCATATTTTAGTTGACTGTTACAGAAAATCGATCGAATTACATTTTAAATGAGTAGATAAATATATTCTAGACTTCATTCCTGCATCTTCCGCATTTTAGTCATTCGTTTTGCGCATTTTTATTACAAATAATTAAGACCATGCCGCCTCGTTACCTGCCTAAGTTTTACAGGTAATTATCATCAAAACATCCTTAAATATTCTAGAAATCAATAATTACTAGCTAAGACATGTCTATTTTAAAAGTTTAAAGGTCAATTTTGTCATTTCGATTCCAAACAAAATACAAGTTTACAGAAAATAACATCGCATTTACAATGGCGGCAAACGGCCAAATACGTTTTTGCCCACCACCGGTAAGTACCGGCAAATAGTATTATTGGGTGATGACGTAGGGTTTGGATGTGTCTATATACAGTTTCGTTTCCCTTGCATGCACTGAACACTGCAGTCACTTACCATGGTGATGACCTTCATCCTTAAACTGTACTGGCTTGAAGTCTTGTTCGTTTAATAGTTTGTTGTCCGACAACTGGCGCTGTCCAGAACGTAGCAAATTGGCTACGGCGATACGGTGATGCTGTATTTCATCCACATAAAGAAACGTTACTCCAAAAAAACAGAGAGCAGAGCCGACAAAAGCAGCGAATATGAATTTCTGTCGCATTACTGAGCTGAAATAATAAAGAACATAAATTGGACCGCGCAGTGCGAAAAGGGGTCTCCGAGTATGCGCGCCCAGAGAAGACATATCAGACTGTGCGCATGCGCAGTCTGATATGTCGTCACTGGGCGCGCATGCTCGGAGTTTGCACTGCGCGTTATGCCACAGAGACAAAGCATGTTGTAAAGGGAGGTTGTGTTCCATCTAAGTTTGAGTACAGACATATTTAAGACTTCTATAAGCGCTTCTATTCGAAGACTATTCTTGGGCTTGGAAAAATAACGTTGCTTACACGCAGAGCTGAAACTGACCGCACATGAGTAATGGTAGACAAGGTAGCCCTGGCAAAGTGGCGCATATAAACACGATTCTGATGCACTATCATGTGTAACGTGACGTATGATTGGATAGCGCCAAAAATTTGCGACAGTAAATCCTGCCATATCGAGACCTATGGTGGCATGTAGCTGCCATCGAGATGCGAGATATTAAGTATACTTATTATACAGATAAAACAACAAAAGTACCATTAAGTCTACATAATTTTCTTGTTCATTGAGATATTTTAAGTCTACATGAAATATGTTCTCTTATATTTAGTCGACATAAAATATGTCGCCTTATATTTCTGTCCTTTTTATCTAAAGTTTTTGCTCAAAATGAACGGGATAGTGCTTTAATATGACATACACAAACTTGAAAAAAATAGCTTATAAGGCGCCTTGCGGAACAGGCAAGTCGACTTATTTTAAAAACGACACTTCATTTATATATCTTTTTAGTTCACTAAAAGTCGTCTGAGTGCTTTAAACTGGCATGACAATAAACCATGTAGGATTTAAGGAGTATAAAAGCCGGTATTAGGTCGCCGTTAAATTAGAGAATGTAACAGAATAGAATAGATTATATATACCCAAAGTATGGGTTATAGGCAAATCTTCAGAATAACAGAATACGTTCAGAAATGGAGACCTTTTGAGTTTATTATACTACGTCCTCGTTGCACCCAACGAAAGTATAAAGACTCTTAAGCCACAGCTCCACTTTCACGTCTTGAGCGTTAGCTTTTATTTAGGAAATAGATTCATGCTGGTAGTGACTAGTTGCTGAATATATAACTGGCAGGAAGTCACTCGAAAAAAGTGAAAAGAACTCGACGCACACGAGCGATCTATGCACTTACTACTGACCGACAGACAGCACGGTTTTCCTAAAAGTTTTTATTGTGTGTAATACAAGTTCATGTTATGGGTGTGACATTTTCGAAAGTTAAGTATATGAATGGGTCCCTTTTTTCAGAGTACAAGTATATGAATTGGGTATGTTTTCAAAATCCTGTCCGCTCACCCATACCAAATGGCCCTTAGTTCCCCCACCCCCACACGAGGCTTCAACTCAGGGTTTATATCTGGCATATTAAAACACGCTCGTTTTCCATAAGAAAACTAGACGTGTAGCCGTCATAGATATTCGGGATTTACCTCGTGGTAACTTTGCTTAACCCGGGGTTTGGTATCCAGTAATTTTATAGAGTTCGTTTTCCCGAGAAGACGATGTGCAGCAGCAAAAAAAGTATTTTCCGACTCAATTTATTATTTTAATGGGATCACGGTGTAGGTGTCTGCGCATAGCAGAAGCCCTCTCTTTGTCCTGTGAAAGTAAGTAAACATAAAAAACCTAAGTCGACTTACCCTATCATGATCACAATAATCACAAAAATTACAACGAGTTTATGTCAACATAGTAAGTAACACTTCGTTGTAAAAATATCAATGAACTGGGTGTCATTGTAAAGCAGTTTCTGGGCTAGTTAATGCAAATCGAAATATTTTTTATCATAACGATAAACAAACCAAATATGTCGCCTTACACTAGTATGTCAACATAAAATACATCGACTTAGTAAGTAGGATCTCGCATCTCGATGGCAGCTACATGCCACCATAGAGACCACCAATTTACCACCCCAAAAGACAATTTTCGATACAGTTATCCCCTGATTGCTTTCACTGAGATGTCATTTCATCTCAATGTCGGATACAAGTCCCACAAAATTGGGAGCAACGTCTCCAAAAATGACCTAAATAGTGTTGGCGGGGACGATAAATCTCAAATCAAACAAACAAAATGTTGTCTAAGGAGAAAAGGACTCTTTGGCAATCTCCGATTTTTATTCTTAACCCTTGTCCTGCTGATCCCGGATATATCTTATCTTTGAAACAATGTAGATCCAGATCAGATGGCTTCTGACGAAGCCATCTGATCAGGATCTACATTGTTTGCCATTCAGATTGTGAATGTGTTGCAATAATTTGCATCAAGCAATCTGATTGGTTGATAATCGGTAGTGGGTGTGGCATATATGAATATTCAGCAGAACAAGGGTTAAAATGCCCATGCTCAGTCAAGTGTAAGGGCTTGTGTCATGACTTCTTGAATGAAGCTACCACGAGGTCTCCTCTATATGTGTGCAAGCAGAAAAGGCTCTGGCGAAACTGCGCATGCGCAATCAAGTGTAAAGGCTGGCCACATGACCTTGCATGAAGCTACCTAGAGGTCTCCTCTATATGTCTGCGAGCAGAAAAGGCGCATGCGCAGGCTCGCCAGAGCCTTTGCCGGTCGCCTATGCGATGTGCACCTTCTTGTCATACCAGCCTCAGAGTAGCAGTCGAATGCTTCTGGAGGTCACGAGTTCGATCCCCGCCGGGTCAACAACAATGTTTTGTGAAAATGATTATGAATTATTTTCTACGGTCATTCTTTCCCTTCGGGCAGTTGGTCTGGTAAGTTTATTTGGTTGGTTGGATGAGACAAAGGTGATGTGTATCTTGCGTCACTTGGGTGTCCAATTGATATTGGCTTACAGTTGGACATGTTAAGCCTGCTGTCCTAGCAGCAGGTAAGGGTAGAGGGGGTATGCTGTTGTGTGTTTCTACACTTCAATTCATATTCCTCGTCCTCTGCTGTTCCTCACTTTCATCTCATCTACTGTCTCTTCTATCTGGGAGACGACACAAAATGACCCACAAGTGTCGACATGTCGTTAAACCCAAAACAATCAGTCAATCAATCTGGCAAAATAATGTGCACTTTATAGGGATCAACCATGGTTTTTCATGCATTAACATTTGCCGGATCCCTCGGAAGATATTTGAACTCGGCCTAACGGCCGAATGTTCAAATATCTTCCGAGGGATCCGGCAAATGTTAATGCAATGAAATAACCATGGATGACCGTTGTTCTTGCATAACTTACGAGTCCGACAGCAAATTTTGACGAAAACACCCAAAAGCTCCATATAAATTCCATATAAACTCTTCAAATGCGACAGGCAAACCAAAATGGCGGCCAGTTCAGAATGATGTTTACAATGACGTTGTCATGCAGTGACGTCATCAAAGAACCCTAAAACACTACGTTCATGGCGATAACGTTACGTCGCTCAACGTAACGTAAACAAAGCAAGGCCCGTCTTGTGATATCAAAAGCTTTAAATCCATGTTCAAACAGCACGCGAATTTCATGATTTGAACATGGTTTTTGCTGTTTGACCACGGCTTTCGGTCCATTTGACAATGGCTTCAAACAGCCATGCGCATAGGTTTTTATGCAAGAATACTGGTTAACAGCCGATGTTTAAGTCTGCACAGGGAAAATGTGATTAGCTTGACTGACCAACTAGACATAGCCTTTATAGAGTTGATTTGGCCGTTAAACATCAAACCCAACCAAAAACACTCAAAAGAGTTTCCATGTGGCTCTGTAAATTAACTGTATATGTGATGTACAGTTATTACTGTTGACGGAGGATAAGTATAGACAGTGACATACACTATTATAATATACCACCACAGATAGGTTTGACAGGTTGCACTGTTATCTTTATCATACCCATCATTGGCTGGCAAGACAGGCTATACCGTTATAATTATCATTACCGAAGCGTCGTTACCTTTTGACAACAGTGGACAATGCTCAATAACAAAATCATTCGCTGACGTCACTTTTAACTTATCTTCCGACAACCGTACTGTTGTCGGAAGTTGTCGGAAGACGTAAAAGAGTAAACCATCACAGATAGGTTTGACAGGTTGTACCGTTATCATTATCACACCCTTCATTGGTTGGCAAGACAGATTGTAGCGTTATAATTATTGTAACCGAAGCTTCGTTACCTTATGGCAACAGTGGACAGTGCTTAAGGTTCCTCAATACATTTGCACAAGAAAAATATAGGTGTGAGATTTGCATGTTATTTTTTCCCAAAATATGAACCTGATTTCCTTTTAAAGAGCCTGTCCTAGAAGAAAAAGGTCTGGAGATACCAACGGTTATTACAGCAAGTACTTTCTTGCATTAGCTACATCTCTGTGCCTTTGAAAATAAACGCAATTCTGTATTTTTCACTTTTAACAGGAAAAAAATGAAACTGCTTTCTAGCCTTTTTACAAGTTACTAAAACAGCTGCAGATCAATAGTTCACATCAAATACTAGCGACTCGGACCAAGCTTTCTATCAAAAAGCCTACCTAAATTGAAAACCAGAAAAAAGACTTTGACATGTTTTTCTTCATGGGCGTCGCCATCTTCTTTTTTTGTGGTAAATCTGAATGCTCAGAATGCTCATCATTTATGCATTCCACATTTGATTTTGCCCATCATCAATGAATATACCTTGAAAATTCAGCTGTGTAGCCTTCTCCCTGCATACAGCATTATGACATCGCCTATCTTGGAAGCCTGTCATCACTGATAAATTATTGTAGCTGTCAAAATGAGGAAATATCCATCTTGCCAACTAAAATTGTATTCATACGCCTTGGAACTAATTTCCCAAAAATAACAATGGTACACTATTGTTTTTAATTTAAAACGTAATAAACTGTCTTGCAACTAATTTCAGGTTCTTTCTTACATAATTTGTATGTTACTTTATGAAAAGTATGCATTCATTTTCCGAACTATTTTTATGTGTAACATTGTCCGGATTGTGTTGTTCGGTCCAGCTAGTAAATACATTGAAAAAAAAAAAAAAAAAAAAATTCAAGCTTTTTTCATCAAAACATATTTCATTCATTGGGCTTCTGTGAGTTTTAACCAGCCTACACATTGGTAAGTAGGTGACACAACAGATCATTTAATAGATTAGATAAATAAAACCTTTGTGTTGTCCAGAAGTTCACCTGTCAAAAAAATCACTGATTTGTTTATGGTGGCTCATGTGAACCAATGTTACAAACCAATGGGTAAAAATCATTTCTATATCACAGCAGTTATTGGCAGTTGCACAAAGTTTCTGGTGCTGAACAGGCTGCTTTCAGTCCTTCAGTTAAAATTTGGGGATAGACTATTGGCTTCTCTTAATTTCAATTGTTTGTTTTTGATTTATCAAGTATCAAATCACCCATCCTGTAAACACAATCAGTAACACAGTGAAACTTTGGTACAGTGATTGCATTGATTGTTATAAATTGCATGACTGAAATATCTAAAATGAATAACTGAAAGCACCAAAGAAGGGCAATCATTTTACAAGCTAAATGCAAGAGAGTTCAACACCTCAACCAATCAATTAGCTTGTAGCCAAATCGGTAGAACTGGTCATTTTTGGCTACCATACACTGAATTTAAAATAGTACCAGGTGAGATAATTACATTTTTTTAATTTTTGGGAATCATTAATTTTCAGTACTATTTAGGTATTTTACTTGAAATTCCTCTGTTGCAGTGCCTAAAGGCAATCTTGAGCTACATTTCTATGACAGTATTTTACACATTGTGGTTCTGTGGATTGAGATATCATTTTTTTGCAAAACCAAGGAAAAATGCAATAAATTTCTAAAATGGTGACTTTCGAATTAAAATCTTTGGCTTCCATATTCTTACATTTACATGGACTACCATCTGATGAAAAATCTTTTTGGGTAATTATTTGCAAATATGATTTTTTCAGTACCTCAAATATAGCTAAGTAACTGTATTGAGGAACCTTAACAATAAAAACATTCGCTAAGGTCACTTTCAACTTATCCTCCGACAACAGTACAGTAAAACCGACATCAGTTGTCAGTTTGGTATTGTCAATATTATTGTAAATAAAGGTTATTTTTAAATTTATCTACGCAATTATATGTTATTTTTGGATGGTCTAATTTTATTTTTGGTGACTCCCTATTGATGTGATGGTATCAGGCTAAACAATACCATACCTGCACTGTATCGATGCTAGCCAAGTGGTAAAGTCACGGGCCTGTAGAGCTGAAGTATGCGGGTTCGAATCCCGCTGGGGATGTTTTTTCTTTAACATTTATTTTTTCGCGCCAAAAGCAAAAAATCCTCGATTTTCTCGTGAAGCATGCATTTTTTGTGCTGATATAAATTTTTACTGAACATTCCTTAGTTCATACTCGGTTGCCCTGCCGCGAACATGTTTCAAAAAAGCTTCTTAATGCCGAAAGCAAAGCCATGGCATTGAACATTTTGAAAATTTGGAAAAGAGGAACGTGGAGCTATTCTTGCCACTTACTAGCCATCTAGCCAGAGCATCGATGCTAACGGGTGTTTCAGAACGAACACTGATCAGGGTTTTTTTACCTTCATGTTGCGACAAGATACAGCAGTTATCTTATGATACATTGTAAAAAAATAAATCCTGCTTTTAATAGCTTTATGAAAAAAGGTTGTCTGCGAGGATCGAACCTGCGACCCTCAAGAAAGTAATATTTTATCTTTCGGTTCCCTTATTATTTTAAACAATTATATTTTATTTCATTTTATAATGTTCAGATACATTTCAACAAAGCATTCAAACATGCAGCTTCGCCTTCACTGACAGTATACCATGATGGTATCCATCCTAGTAACATTTTTTGATAATTTTACTAGAATCCGAGTCACAACGATTCCCTTGCGCTCGTTCCAAATATATACATCTAGTGTGATGGCCCGCGTCCATCGGGGTTTTGAGAAACAGATCGAGCTGTACGATGCTTTTTAGCAGAGCTGGAAATGATCGCACATGAATAATAATCTCTTAGTAAATCTAATGCTGCCCGGCAGGCAAAGTGTTGTGAGTTGGCCCGTTCATTCACAAAACCCCTTTTGCTTTCATTACGAGGGCAGGGTTTCAGATGTCATTTCATTACAAAAGCATGCCTATACAAAAATATTGGAACTATTTACTACCAAAAGTACGAAAATTTTGATAAAAATGTACAATATTTATTTCTTATTTTTGTTCCAAACATAGATTGTGGGCACTTGTTAGAACCGCCTCGACGAAGCAGTTCTAACGAGTATCCACAATCTATTAATTAGAGCAGGTACATGTATTGAGAAAATATTGTTTACCTCCAAGTTTTACCATATGAACGTCGGTTTGGTGATGTCAAAATTATAAGGGCGTGTTTTTGTGATGTCATCTCGATGTCGGGTAGAACCCCCACAATCAATCAATCCTTTCAAATTGGTAGCAACGTCTCCAAAATGGACGGGGACGATAAACCGCCAATCAAACAAACAAACCAATATCTTGTGTGACCAACTTATATGATTTACGCGGTAAACGCGTGATCAAATTTACGAAAACTGTTTAGGAAAAGAAAAAAAAGCAATAATAAATAAATAAAAACCTCCCCCTAGACTTGAACCCTAGACCTCCATGTTGGAAGACGCGTTAATAGACCCTCTCGACTATACTTCTATGTTACATAAGACTATGAATAGGATGGTAGCTATCGCCAAGTGTGAAATACCAATTGAAGGCGTTTTACCTAAAATATGGACGAGTCCAAAATTAAAAGTGCAGTCACGTCTCACTGCGTTTTGAACGACTATACCTGTAAGTGACATGCGAAGCAGAGTATCCAGAGCAGTGGCATGTGACATATGGTGCACGGAAAGTACCAGAAATTTAACCCTTTTATACCAAATGGAAGCTTCCTTCTTATATATAGCAAGAGTCCATTTCAAAATTTAGGGGAGTTGGGTTGTGTTTTCTTCAAAATCTATTTGAAAACTGACTTAACCTTTTGCAAACAGTGCAGGCCCAGATCAGACGCCGCGTTCTACGGCGTCTGATCTGGGTCTGCACTGTTTGCCAAATACCTGTTTTGGGGTTTCTGGTACTCAATGGGTAAAGCTATATCCCCAACAAGACTGATGTTCCAGAAGCATAAAAACTGATGTTGCGTCAATATTTAGTCATGGTAAATGGGTGGATATTGACATCCTCCACCCCACACACCTCCACACACATGCTCAAAGCTCACCTCAGGTTTTCTGTCGAGAACACTTTTTGATTATTTTCATGCTAACCTAGCCAATTTCTTCAGATGATTTACAAATTGCACTGTAAATTTTACAGCCGTACAAATGATAAATTTAAGATGGAAAATTGTGATATTTTTCTTATTTCTTCTCAAAATACCCAGCAGGCACTCAACGTTGAACTAACGTTGAAACAACGTTGAAAACGTTGTTTCAACGTTAGTTCAACGTTGAGTCAACGTTTTGTGCCTGCAGGGTATACATTGTCGATACATGTTAGAACCGCCGTATCGAGGCGGTGCTAACGAGTATCCACAATCTAAATCTTAGAGCCCCAGTTTTACTTTATAAAGATGGGGTTCAAGGGCATCACGTGAACAAGTCCGTGAAATGAAAATCCCTTTAAACCCCGCTTTATATAGAGAAAAATGGGGTGTACGGTGGTATACATTATTTTTTCTTATTTCTGTTCCAAGACAAGGTTGTGGGTGCTCGTTAGAACCGCCTCAATCGAGCATCCACAACCACTGTTTGCCATATAAATAAGAAAAATATCACGGATTTTTATCAGAAACGCAGCCATTTTTTTATTTTATTTATTTATTTTTTATTTTTGAGAATTAAAAATGCACTATGGCGCACGGATGTGTTATCATAATAGGGGTCAAAACTATATACATTACGAAAACACGCCTGTATAAATACATTGTTATCTTCATTGCCGAAAAAATGAAAATTTTAAGATGAAAAATTGTGATATTTTTCTTATTTCTGCTCAAAATATAGATTGTGGGTACTCCTTATTTCTGCTCAAAATATAGATTGTGGGTACTCGTTAGAACCGCCTCGGTGAGGCGGTTCTAACGAGTACTCGCAATCTATATTTTAGAGCAGAAATAAGAAAAATAAGGTTTACCCCTGTAAACCCCAGTTTTACTACATGTATATAAAACTGGGGTTCAAGGGGGTCAAAATTATATAGGTGTGTTTTCGTGATGTTTACATTTCCAGTGTAAAGTCTAATGGAAACCTATAGAAAACAATTGCGTTCATACTTCCATGAACGCATCGAATCACATGATATTCAGTGGCTTTAAAGACGTCATTCTAAACCATTGTTCTCTACGGGCGTTGATGACGTCGACGCTGTCCCGCTCTTTGTAGAGAAACAGAGTGCAAATGTTTTTCAGCTTTAAAAGTTGGCCCTACAAGCATTTTTTCGCCCAGTGATGAGGGGCAAATAATGTAAATATATAAAATAAACTTAATTTTTCTGCTTTTCATGAAAGTATGAACGACAGTGGGTCGCTAGCAAAGTTTACATTACTTGCACGCGACCCTACTTCCATGAACTGCAGAAAAATAAATTTCATTTATAATATGACGTCGCGTCTGAGAGTGTTATAACGTCATGTATTATTTTCGATAATCCACTAATGGATTAAATATGGAAATTAGCTAGATACGTTCCGTAACGTTACATGTACGACGTCCTTAATGACGTCGCGTTTACTAACGGCGGAATGTTGACATTTTTGTAAACAATCGTGAATAAAATACGCTTCATATGATAAATAGAATCTTGCATTCGTGCTCATGTATTATTAAATTTATTAAACTCGTTGAGAAAAAAGGGATAAAATGCTCGGCAAAGCCTCGCATTTTATCCCTTTTCCTCAACTCGTTTTATGAATTCAATAATACATGAGCACTAATGTAAGATCCTCTATTTCTTAAATAGGCATGTTTGTGTGATGGATCCAAGATAAGACATGGGTTCGATCATCTACAAAACCCATAGTCAGAGGTCACTTCTTCATTATGAAAGCACGCCTATACAAATACATTATAAACTTCATCGCCGAAAAAAAAAACCCCGAAAATATCATGATGAAAAATTGTGATATTTTCATATATCTGCTTAAAATATATAGTCGCCCCCGCCCATAGGGCCTTAAGAAATATATGGGCTGCATGATGCTTCCACGCAGAGCTGAATCCGGCCCGCACACTAGTACTGGTAAACCGCTTGGAGGATCTAACCCTGTCCAGGAACCGCGGTGCGAGGCGGATCATCCATACTAATAAACCCTATTGGTTTTATTGGGCGACAGGACATGTGATGTCATTTCATCTCAATGTCGGGTAAAAGTCCCACAAAATGGAAGCAACGTCTCCAAAATAACCTTTACAGTGTTGACGGGGACGTTAAACCTCAAATCAAACAAATCAAAATATATAGATTGTGGACACTCGTTAGAACCGCTCCATCGAGGCGACTCTAACGAGTACCCACAATCTATATTCTAAAAATAAGGTATAACCCTGTAAGCCCCAGTTTTACTATATAAAAGTGGGGTTCAAGGTGGTCAAAATTATATAGGCGTGTTTTCGTGATGCAAAAGGGTCAAACTATTAACATGACCTATTTTACGTCACATTACGAAAACACGCCTATACAAATACATTGATACCTTTATAGCTGAAAAAATGAAAATTTTTGGATGAAAAATTGTGATATTTTTCTTATTTCTTCTCAAAATATAGATTGTGGGCACCCGTTAGAACCGCCTCGTCGAGGCGGTTCTAACGAGTACCCACAATCTATATTTTAGAGCAGAAATAAGAAAAATAAGGTTTACCCCTGCAAACCCCAGTTTTACTATATAAAAGTGGGGTTCAAGGGGGTCAAAATTATATAGGCATGTTTTCGTGATGGAATTGCGACAGTCGAAAGAAGCAGTCAAAAATGGCAGAAACTGAAAAAAATATGGCTTTGGTGCTGTTGCCCTATGCCCCTTCAATCACCAAGGCCCATTTGTTCAAATCATCATTGGCTTAACAAGTTCGTTAGTGGTGAATTGTTAACTTATCTAGTAGGTAAATATTCTATAATAGCAATATTTTTGATGAAAAAATGAGAGAAGCTTTTGCATTAGCAAAAGCTGCTCACTTTTTTCAGCAAAAATATAGCATATTTACCATATAAAATGATCAAAGTTTTAACATAAATTAACTAACGGCGTCGTTAGTTTTGAACAACTGGTGTCAGACCTTTCTCAGTGACTGAATCCTAGATAGTTGGTCGTCACTTTCAAAGTGATGATGACGTCATTTCACTGATTTTAAATTATTACTTCATGTTACCTATGTTTATTTTCCCCTGCTGCTGCCCACCTTGGAAAACTACGGAACCCGGGAAGGGACATGATTTTTTATTTTTATTATGTTGTTCGAACAAGATAATATCTTGAGCGGACAAGATATTATCTTGTTCGGACAACATATTATCTTGTACGGACAACATATTATCTTGTGCGGACAAGATTTGATCTTGTTCGCACAACATAATATCTTGTTCGCACAAGATATTATTTTGTTCGCACAACATATTATCTTGTTTGCACAACATAGATCTTGGGAAGTTGTTCGGACAAGATATTATCTTGTGCGGAAAAGATATTATCTTGTGGGGACAAGATAATATCTTGTGCCGACAAGATGATATCTTGTGCGCACAAGATCTATGTTGTGCAGACAAAATATTATTTTGTGCGGACAAGATAATATCTTGTTCGCACAACTTAATATCTAGTGCGCACAAGATCTATGTTGTGCAGACAAGCTATTATCTTGTGCGGACAAGATAATATCTTGTTCGCACAACTTAATATCTTGTGCGGACAAGATAATATCTTGTCTGCACAAGATAATATCTTGTCCGCAGAAGATAATATCTTGTCCGCACAAGATAATATCTTGTCCGCACAAGATATTATCTTGTGCGCACAACTTATAAAATAAAAAAAAATCATGTCCCTTCCCGGGTTCCGTACAAAACTCGTACTTTACTGTCCGAATTTCTTGCAAACAGTACTGAAAAACTGAAAAGGGAAACTGTCGGGTGCAGCAGATATTTTCACACTGCTGATTTAGCTATCCCAGTTAGCTTTTGAGACCATGACTGCCGTTATAGGCTGTATAAACAATTCAGTCTTTTAACAATTAAACCGTATACCATTCAACATTAATCTGTCAGTTTTAAGTGGGGTGGGGTGGATGAAAGAATGCATAAACAGAAGAAGATATGATCAATCACTTCATGGTTTTAAGGGGCTCGGGTCAGGCAAAGAGTTCTCATGCTATCGAGTTTTCTGTTAAAACAGACATCTGGGGCCAGTTGTTCAAAACTAACGATGTCGTTAGTTAACATATCGTTAAAACTTTGATCATTTAATATGGCAAATATGCTAATATTTTTTGCTGAAAAAATGTGAGCAGCTTTTGCAAATGTAAAAGCTGCTCACATTTGTCCAGCAAAAATACCAAAATTTTAGATATTGTACTTGCTAGAACAGTTAACAATATGACTACTAACGAGCTCGTTAAGCTAACGAGGCTTTGAACAACTGGGCCCAGGTTTCTGTCGTAGGAAATTCCCTATGGGGCACCGTTTTACTGGAATTATGGATATCCATTATTCGAATTATGGATATCCATTATTATTTATGGATATCCATAATTATTTATGGATATCCATAATTCGAATAATGGATATCCATAAATCGATTTATGGATATCATTAATTCAGATCTAAATATGGATATCCATTAAACGAATTATGGATATCCTTAATTCGAATCATGGATATCCATTATTCGGCTGATTTATGGATATCCATAAATCGAATTATGGATATCCATAATTCGAATTATGGATATCCATAAATCATAGGAATAATGGATTTCCATAAATCGAATTATGGATATCCATAATTCGAATTATGGATATCCATAAATCGAATTATAGATATCCATAAATCGATCTGAATTAATGATATCCATAAATCGAATTATGGATATCCATAATTCGATTTATGGAAATATCTATAATACGGATCAAATAGTAAAACGGCGCCCCATAATTCCCGCTGTTCATTCTCGGGCAAAAGTGGGGAACATTGGTGTTCTAATTAGTGTAATTTAATCTGCTTCTGCAAAATGTAACCCAGCAGGCACATGACGTAATTGTGACGTCACATCAACGTCGATGTAACGTCATAATGTTTATGCAACGTTGAGTTGACGTTGCCATAGCGACGTGTGCCTGCGCGCTACGTTAACCCAAGTTGGAATTTGACGACATGCGCGTCTATAATGATTATTTTATTGTTGGTGTTGTTATTATTATTATTATTATCATCACATGTTCATTGTTTATAGATGCACTGCTTTCTCTCGGGTGCCTAATGGTCATGTGCGTTTGCTGTAAAGGTGCAAACGATGGCGATTTTAAGTACAGTAAGTTTGGGGCACCGCCCACGAGGCACCAGGAAGACGCCTGTCATGGGGGTAAAATTGATGAAAGAACATGTTCGTTAGACGAGTTGCTTGAGGCTTCAAAATATTCACAGCAGAACTGTAACTTGAAAACGGAGCTGATAAATTTCTCCTCCTAAAGATCTTTACCGCATGGTTTGCGGAAGTTTCTGGTATTCAAAGAGAGATACGCCGAAAAAAAACGTATTTGCATTGTGAAGCCTGTGAGGGGGAAGAAAGCCTGCGTATTCCTTTTTACGTTAGCCGCAAAAACTGTCGATAGTCTAATAGGCCGCCTTTGTGCAATTTCAAGGGTTATAGGCAGATCGGTGATTTTAATCCGGGAATACCGTTGCGTCTTACGTTATGAAACATCGTCATTTGACAGGGGGTGGTCGTTAAGCAGGCTGTGCCATTATGTTTGACTTAGGCAAGCTGTGCCGATTTCAATAGAAGAAGTTTATTCTGTTCATAGACAGAGCGTACTTCGCTGTCAAAAGCCATTCGGGGGATCGCGGAGATTTAGGTTTGTTATCAAGTGTTAAATATATTTAATCTTCTAAAGGGCGAAAGGCTTTTTGTTTCTCACACCGTGGAAAACAACTTTCGGTAGACAATCCACATATTTTTATCTTATGCGATTCCAAATGTCTAGATATTTGCCCCTTTAAGCACCCCAGGGAATAGGAGCGAATACGCATTAACCTGAAAGAGAGTGAGTGAGTGAGTTTTAGTTTTACGTCCCACCAACAGCTAAGGTCATACGGAGACGGGACCTCGGTTTAAAGACTCATCCGAAAGTCTGGAGAAGCCCGGGATCGATCCTGCGATCCCTGGTTTACAAGGCGAGTAGCGTAACCACTGCACCACGGAGGCTTCTACCTGAAAGAGAGCAAAACCATTAGGCTGTGGCCCCATTTTGCCTATCTCAATAAAAAGCCATCGATTCATACCTTGAAAGTAGGACAGCTGATTTTTTGCATATAAAATGCTTAAAGTATAGGTAATTCAAAACCACTGTATGGACATCCGTTGCGGATTGCGAATTGGCATTAAAAGGCTTTTTTGTATGGAAAGCCGTTTTGTTATTAGAATTTCTAAAGTGACCAACGTTTTGTAAATAACGCAAACAGGATTATAAATGGCATTTATTCTGCGTTATAATTACTGTTGTATGTTCTGCCAAGAGGAGACGACAGTTTGTTGTGAAAGTATTAAACACCTCGGCTGAAAATAAAAAAAAGGAAATAATACATATTCTAACACAGCGCGCCTATATAGGCAATGCAAAATAACTGTGTTTTATTCTGCAACAAATCACAGCTCGGAAGAGCGTGACGTGTGACGTCATTAAAAACTGCAAATTTATGACGTCACTAGTCGATTTACTTGACGTTAGACGGTGCAACGTCATTTTCTCGCATCGAAAACGTTAGAAAAGGATATAAATGCATGTGTTTCAGTCGATAATTTTAGCGGGATTTCTTCTAACAATGGCGAAAAGTTGTGAGATTTTGAAGGAAACAACAACATTATTGCCGATTTTCAGCGTGTTAGAATCGAAATAGATCAGCTCTAGCCAGTGATTTGTTGTGTAATAAATCACAGTTTGTCGGTCAGTTGTAAGTAGACAAATCACGCGCGCTACGCGCTCGTGATTTGTCTACTTTACAACTGACCTCCAAACTGTGATTTATTACACAACAAATCACAGTTAGTGCTGATCTATTTCTTAATTATAACACCGGTTATAATACCAACACCAACAAACTCATTCAGCATACACCAGTTTAACGAAATATTTGCCCCACGGTGAATAACACTATGTTCAACAGGCTCCGGACTCGTTAAATCTATGTCTTGAAATATCTTCTACCGTTTTGGGTGTTTTAAACAAGCCTTGCAAAGCATTACATTAATGTTATTTGAACGAGTCACTTATTCAATATAAGACAAAAACACGAAATATAGAATCGATTTTTGGCATTAAAAACTATTTCGACTCCTCTTCGAGTCATCATCAGGTGGTGATTGCAGATTTCATGAATAGAAAACTTAAGTTAAGGGATAATTTTTCATAGTATTCAGTATGCTATTCTGCTGTAGCATGTAATAAATAAAAAAAATCTACAAGAGATATCCACTCTATAGTTTTTATTTTTATGCCCCCGCCATTCGAAGAATGGTGGAAAGGGCATATAGTGTTGCCCCTGTCCTTCCGTCCATTCATTCGTCCGTCCGTCCGTCCGAAACTTAAACGCAGTCAATAACTTTCTTATTTCTGGATGGATTTTAAAATTGTTTTGCAGAAATTTTTACCATCATAAGACGATAAGTTACGCGTAAATCGCAGGTCCGTACCTCTCAGGTCAAGGTCATACTCAGAGGTCAAAGGTGAAAAAGGGGCCCGAAACTTAAACCCAGTCAATAACTTTCTTATTTCTGAATAGATTTAGAATTTACTAGGCAGAAATATTCAACATCATGAGACAATGTGTAACACATAAAACCAAGGCCCATACGTCCAAGGTAGAGGTCGTACGTAGAGGTCAAAGGTTAAGCAAATGGGTCCAAAACTTAAATACGGTCAATAACTTTCTTACTTCTGGATGGATTTTGAAAGTACTTTTCAGAAATATTCACCATCATAAGACGATGTGTCGCTTGCAAAACCCAGGTCTGTACCTCCAAGGCCAAGGTCGTACTTAGAGGTCAAATATAAAAAACAAAGGCCCTAAACTTAAACACAGTCAATAACTTTCTTTTTTATGTATTGGCTTTGAATAAAACCTTTCTATGGATTAATACTAACATTAATATATTTTCAGGCGGGGGCATCCGTGTCCTATGAATACTTGTTTTATTTTTTTATTTTTTATTATTATTTTTTTTTCATTTTGTTCTTTTTTTATACTTTTTGTTCAGCTTTCATTTTTAAATAGTTTAGTTGTTTTTGGTTGTTACTTTTTATTTTATATTTTGCCCTCTATAAGCATTTTTCCTTACAAAATGTTTGTAAAGCTTGTAAAAGCGTCAACCATTTTACTGTAAATAAAAATCAAAAATGAGTTCCTTTAAGAGCAATGAAAATATTCATAAGAAAGAAGATGGGTCATACTACGTAGTTTCGGCTAATAAAGCCTCATCAGTGACCCTGTAATGATCCGGCAAAGAAAGCCAGAGGAAACATACTGCAATTTTGCGAATTTCGAATAGGCAGTCGATTCAAAGACTGATATAAATCAAAATGGAACATGTATTTTTTTTACCAAACTGGCGTTACAAAATATAACCAACTACAAACTCAAACTAAACAGGTAAAAGAAATTAGGAATCAACCAGTTCATAAACAATATGAGTTTTATCAAAGAAAATTTGATCCTTTGAAAAAAATCATTGTGGTGGTATACGCAGCACCACATAAAAGTATACCACTTTGCTTTTTTACATAATTTACATTGCACATATATACAGCAGCAGTATTATAAATGTTAAGTATAAAGATATATTTGATCTTTAATGAGGCAAAACATAAAATAACACTACATATGTGAATACGCTGACAAAATACCAAACACTTTTACAATTCATATACTAAATACTGACATATTTTAAGCGGTCTTTTATACCAATGTATCAACAACTTCATCTACACAACATCGTAATAAAGATTACAAATGTTTCTTTATAGTGTGACGTTTATTTTAAATTCCCTTTTTATACACCTGCTTTGATTTTAGCTTTATGTTAGTTGCTCAGTAATTGCACAAAAACAACATAAATCCATAATTAAATCAAAATAGAAATAACATATCTTTTAATAGACTGCCTTTTAAATTCATTGCCTTTTTATATACATGTGAATTAGTTATCTTAGTAGCTCAATAATTTCAAAAATATATAGAGTTTATTTGGTTGTTTTGATCGATTACGGTGAAATAATTCACAAGTGTTCTAAGGCTTCCGAGTAAAAAACGAGTGAGCGATAGCGAACGAGTTTTTTACAGGAAAGCCTTAGAACACGAGTGAATTATTTCTCCATAATCAATCAAAACAACAAAATTAACTATTTATTACATTTCCATTCGTGTTATACCTTTGGATTTTCAAATTCAACCGTTCTGATTTCCAAACTAAATAGTTTCAGTCAGGGCATGGATTTCAGGGGGCGTGGTTTAGTTTGAAAATCAGTCGCCATCTTGTTTTCTTTTCAATGCAAAAATTATCATGTGCTTGAAATACAGATACAAAAATGTAATGAAAGTAGAACTTTATTATCAAGAAAATCATACTTTATCTTCGTGTTGCAGGTCTTCCCTCAAAAACGTCAAATGGACGCGAAAATTGAAGCCTGATTTCTATGATTTTATCAGATTTTCCGCCAAACGGCAACTATTGTTATTGTTGTTACAAACGACGTCAGCAACGTCGCCTAGCAATTATGACGTCAAAACGTTCGAAATGAAATAATTCACACTGTGAATTATAGATTTATAATTCACTGAGAAATCTCAGTAAATCACTACTGAAAATGTAATAAAATTCTATAACTATATTTACAAGAACCTCAACTCAGATATGAAAGAAATATTTCTTTACATTTTGCCTTTTATATCCATTGCTCTTTATACACAAAATCCTATTGACATGGGAAGCAAGAATGCTTTTGGAGGAATTGCTCTTTCTAGCTCAAACGATGCAAAGCTATACGTCTGTTGGATTACTATAGGCTTTTCGTCAAATTTACAATACGCAAGAATCTGTTTTAGAGAAACCAATATATTTCAGATCTATTTGCAATCCTGGTTCGTAAAACAATGACTATGAGAAAGTGAAACTATAAAATGAGATATTTTAAAAAAAAGTTTTGTGTTAGAACTTCATTTCGAAAGGGATATTGGTTGCATCGGTGTTTTGATAGAAAGACATCGAATCCAATATCAATTAAGCAACGTGGAAACCGGATTACAGAAATTTTACATAACCATAGTATTGTTTTATATAACTAGATACCTGAAACTAGTTGCCATGAAGTTTTAATGAAAAAGTGATTGAGTGAGTGAGTGATTGAGTGAGTAATAAGTCAGTTCCTTAATCTTAATTCAATAATCTAACGCAGTTTTTTATATTATTTAGAGAGGGTTGCTTGTTTAGTTAGACCAATCTTCCACGAGACCCTCCATTAATCATACAATATCAACAACTATCAACAAACAAAATATGGGTATAAACAAATGAAATGTATGCATGACAAAAATGACAGTGTTAAATCATTTATAAATATAAAAACACAGCAATGTTCCTAAAATAGATCCCTGTTGGACTCCGCATTTTATAATACCGCTTTCCCACGTTTTATTGTTTACAGAATTTATATTAAATTGGTCATTTGGTAAAAACCTACACTGCATAAACTTTTCTATGTCAGTGGTTCTTATTACGAATCTGTATCCGACTCTTTTCAAACGAATTCATTTATTAGCCAGTCGTGTCAAATTCAATACCGCTTAAAGTCTCTATTTTGCATGGGAATTAAAAACCGCTTTATGACGTTGACGAACGGATGTGCCACTGTATACGTACGCAATTACAGGACGGCCGTTTAAAAGTTTGCGGAACTGTTCACAAAAATATGTTACATGGCCTATCCAAATGGCAGCCATATTGGAAATAAAAACTTACCGCTTTTGGCGATAATGTGATCTTAGAATAGTTATCAAGTGTGTATGGGTCAAATTATCTTGTTTAGTCACCTCATAAACAAATGAGACTAAAGAAAACCTTATTTTTTTTTTCTTGTTATATAGAGTACACAATTTTGATTGCGTCAGGCTAAAACATATGTCATCAAAATTATAAGGGAATATGATTAATGAATAGAACGGACATTTTTCAACCTCTGAACGCTGTTTTTGTTTCAATCTGTTAATGCATAATTGAGATAATATCGGATTTTTGAGACTCATACACTAATATTGCATTTACGGGCTACCATACTTTATTATCTATATATGGCGACGTTATGCAATTCAGAGAAGTTGTCCATATAGTGGTTTCATGTGGAGCATAGATTCAACTTCAGAGGTAAATCATCAAAAACTGTCCTACTTTCCAGGTACCTATTTTCGAAAAAAAATTCTCTGGGCCCCTGCCTACATGGCCACCGTAAACAAACCAATTAACTATAAATATATATATATATATATATATATATATATATATATATATATATATATATATATATATATATATATATATATATATATATATATATATATATATATATATAATACCGAGGCCTCCCACGGCACGCGAAGGGGATGTGCTATTACGCCTCGAATGCTACGTATTAATCCATTTCAGACTGGAAACCCCTAAACGGGTACGGTGGCAAACAGTGCAGGCCCAGATCAGACGCCGCAAAACGCGACGTCTGATCAGGGCCTACACTGTTTGCGAAAAGTTAAGCCATTTTCCCAATAAATTTTGAAGAAAAAACAACCTGACACCCTAAATTTTGAAATGGACTCCTGGTATACATATGGAGGAAGATTCCATATGGTACAACAAGGGTTAATGATGATCGTTGGCTGAGGGCGCGGACGGACAAATGATTGGGCATCATTATGCAGCTATAGAAGATTTATATGGACCGAAAGCTTTCGGACGCGGCACAGTGAAATGTGCTCGGGGGTTCAGAGCTCATGCATCATCCACGTTTCTCTCGGCATGTTCTAATTTCTGGCCTAGCCTGGCTTGGTCTGGCCTGGTCTGGCCTCATCTGACCTAATTAATACCTATGACATAATACTTTGAACCAGTCCAGGCCAGGCCAATATTTCAAACTTTCTTCAGTTTGAGTGTTTGGGTCAAGAACCTTGACACTCGTTTTTTTTTTGCTACATCTTTTTTTTTTGGCAAACAGTGTAGAACCTGATCAGATGCCGTATTCCATGACAGCTTAACTGTATGGGCCTGCACTGTTTGCCAAAGAACTTTTATGGGCCGCTATGCATTAACGGGGTATTCCAATCAGAGATGTCTGCAGGTTCTACACTGTTTGCAAAAAAAAAAAAAAAAAAAAAAGATGCAGCAAAAAACAAAAAACAAAAAAACAAACAGACTGATATCATGACGCATCTGATCTTGGAAATGTCTTCAATGTTAGACAGAAGAGTCCTTTAGGTATAAACATGCAAATGGGTTGAAATATGGATGTGTCGCAAGAAAAGATATTTTAACAAACAAACCTCCCAGGTAGGATACAAAAATTGGTAGGTAGTTATGAAGTAGAATGTAGGGTAGGGTAGGGGTGGGGTCGGGTCGGTCGGTCGGTACTCATAGCTGTGTATGTAGGTATGCGGGCAGACAAACAGACGGACAGGCATGCATTTGTCACGTACAGTAAAACCTATCTTAGTGGCCACCTCTATTAAGCAAGCAACCTGTCTTAAGCAAGCATGCTTTTAGTTCCCGAAAAAGGCAAATACATTAAAATTCACCTGTATTAAGCAAGTACCTGTCTTAAGCAAGCACATTTGATCATCTCTTGGGTGTTTGCTTAATACAGGTTGGACTGTAGTTTGGTAGGTAGTTGTAGATATGAACCTAACTTTAGGTACGTTATTGAGTGATTGAGCGATTGATTGATTGATTGATTCCTTTTTATTTATTTATGATTTTTGATATATACATGTGTATATATAAAGCTTTTACAGTGGGTGGCTGTCAAGAATTACTCCCTTGGGTCCCTGTCAAGAGAACTGACCTGCTTCTGTGATTAGAGTTTATTTTCCTGCTCGATTTGATTTCCAACAAGCAACCCCCTGTCTTTGAGCATGCAGGTGTGGTAAAACAACTAACAGTGTAGACACAGATAAGTGGGAACATGCCTAGGTTCCAACATGGGACACTGACAAACATTTTAGACCCAGATCAGAGGCTACATGTCTAAGGTTCCAACTGGACACTGACAAACATTGTAGACCCAGAACAGACGTCACAGAATACGGCGTTTGAACTTAATCTTCACTGTTATTTCTTAAACTACAGGGGCCAGTTGTTCAAAGCATCGTTAGCTTAACGAGCTCGTTAGTGGTCATATTGTTAACTGCTCTAGCAAGTTAAATATTTAAAATTTTGGTATTTTTGCTGAAAAAATGTGAGCAGCTTTTGCGGATGCAAAAGCTGGTCACATTTTTTCAGCAAAAGTATTAGCTTATTTGCCATATTAAATGATAAAAGTTTTAACGATTTGTTAACTAACGACGTTGTTAGTTTTGAACAACTGGCTCTAGGAATACAGCCTAAGTCCAGATTTTTAGACCATCCACCCTCCAGTGGGACAGTGTAGACCCCTGTCAGACACCATAGAATAGAGCGTCTGAACAGGGTCTATACTGTTTGCGTAAGCTACAGGAATTTAACCCTTATCCTTGCTGAACACAACAACGCCTGAACACAACAACGCCTGAACACAACAACGCCTATCTCATTAGGCACCTCACCGCTGTGGTTTGAGCCTGGCTCGGCTCACATGTGAGAAGCTAAGTTGTGCAACGGAACGTCAAGTGGTATTTCTCCGGTACTCCGATTTTCGCTCGCCTCTGATAAAGGATCAGCTAGATATAAGTGATATAATCTTGAAAGGGCCGTAAAACCAAAACAAAACGAAAAACGCCTATCTTTGCAAACAGTGTATATCCAGATCACACTCCAACAGTTTTTACATTTGTTTGAAAATTTGAGAGAATACATTATATCACATCATTTGAAAGTCTGAAAGTCAATAAATGGTGTGGATATATATATGTATATATATAATATATTCAGCAAGATAATGAACAAAAGTAATTAGAATATCTTTGGGACTGATCAGAATGTTATTTCCACATTGTCCTCAACAGCTGTGATTTTTTATGAACATGATCACAGTTTCCAATGATTGCTACTGATCCTGCTGTAAATGTTTTGACTAAATAGCATGCGCCACCAACAGGTGGTCTGAAAGTTTGATAGGCTACAATAAAAGTTGTGTTCTGACAAAGAAATAGACCCCAATGACAATGCTCTAACCTGTCTACACTGTTTACTAAGTCGTATCCGTTTTCCATGTTTATGTGTTGAAGTTCAGTCGAACCTCGATGACTCGAACACCTAAGGGACCTCTAAAATCTGTTCGAGACAGGGTAGTTCGAGCCACTGAGGGTTACTGCCAGAACGCATAACGAGATAAATTTGGACATCTTTTTCGGTATTTTATAATGAAAATATAATATGCTGTGTATACTCATTAGAATCGCCTCATCGAGGCGATTCTAATGAGTATACACGTCATACATTTGTAATATAAAAGACGAAAAACCCTGCCTATTCCTTATGGAGAGGATTTCCATGGGGGTTTGAGAACGGGTTCGACTCAGCCATGGTAAACGAGTCATCGGTGTTCGAGCCATCGCAGTTCCACTGTATTTAGGAACATACGGTTGGAATCTCTTACATTATTTTCCGCTGAAGCAGAATACATTAAAACTGCAGGCAGTCTAGATTATCTGAACATGTAATTTGGGGATCATCACACTGGAGAGGTAATTATGACCATCAGTCTTTGGATATTTAGCCTAGCCTGGCCTGGGCTGGCCCGAAGTATTATTTATCAGTTACCCCCAATATAAATTTCATTGAAACACCATGACCTGATAAAGATATGAGTGAGTGAGTGTTTGAGTTTTACGTCCCACCAACAGCTAAGGTCATACGGAGACGGGACCTCGGTTTAAAGACTCATCCGAAAGTCTGGAGAAGCCCGGGATCGATCCTTCGACCCCTGGTTTACAAGGCGAGTAGCGTAACCACTGCACCACGGAGGCTTCTATATAATAAAGATATGCTATCTCAGGACAAGGAGCTTTATCAGGTCAACGTGACATTGCACTTTTATGAATGAATCGGACTACTGGAAAACTGGCATAAATATTATTATTACTGGAAAAAAAATGAAAAATAAATACTTGAAAATATCATAGGAAAAACTGAGGTCAGCTAATACTGAATACACCATGTATAAAGTCTTCCAGAGGGAAGGAAAATATGATTACTTTTACATATCCACATATTGAGTAGTTATGTAAAATTAATAATACTGAATATATAGACCGCTAGAATGTTGGGACGCACTGAGGACCAACGATAACTGATAGTAAATTGCTAATATAAGAGTGTACAAGGGGATAAACTGATAAATAGAATACCAGATGTGTGTCATTTGATATCAAGTTTATCAGGCGGCTCGGCTTCGAGAACGCATGTAGAATCGCTCGGCAAGGCAAGCCTCGCGATTCTACAAGCGTTCTCAAAGCCTTGCCTGATAAACTTGGTATCAAAAGACACGAAACTGGTATTCTCTATGTCACAGGTATTAATACAAGGGGGGAAACCTACGTCACGATGACGTCACAATTTTACACCAAGGCGGTCGCCATCTTGAAAGGAACTCTCGGTTCGGTAAGTATTTCTGTGTTAAACATATATTTTACGCACAATCTTGACACAGCTATTATCGCAGAGTACGGGCAAAATTACAATGTTTTGTCAGCAAAAAGAAATTTAGGCAAGCTTTAAGTAGTATGGATGAACACTTCGGATTTAGTTAATTTCAGCGATCCATTCGTCAACACTCTGGATATGAAAATCGTCCATATGAAGCAGCGCAATGTTTTCATTAATCCTCAAGTAACGAGTGCACGACTTTTTCAGAAGAAAATACCATAGAAGTGTTTATTTGTATTAAAATTAAAATTTTTGAACTTTATAAGACGTTTTCAGTAAATGGTATCGTTAACACTCGATCTGAAAAGAGATACGTACACACTCTGAAAATCAGCATATAGATGTTTCTCGTGACAACCTGAAAAGCAGGGTCAAAGGCGCCAAATTCTCTAAAGGTTACAACTATCTTGGACAATAATGGTGGCCAGATGAACAGGCAGTTGTAATGTCCGCTCCCTTGTCACTTAAGAAGATATAGCCCACTCTGGAGCATCGTCGTACTTGCGTTGAGATATAAAACAACAGAATTAGGTTTACATTTATTTCTGAAAATAAAGAGTCATACAGGCTAACGTAGAATAGGCAGACATCTCTTGAGGTCCTCATGGACTCTTACATGAGCGGAAAAATACTGTCGTGGCTGAGAACTAAACTTCTTGCAATGATCTGCTCGTTATAAAAAGGCATTATCTTACTTTATTTAAGCCGGCCTCGGTTGCTCAGTTGGATGCGCGTCTGACTGGTGATCAGGAGGACGCGGCTTCGTTACCTGCCAGGGTCGGCAACATTCTTTTGTGGAGATTGATCATGGAATCTTTTCTGTGGTCAGTCTCTCCCTTCCGCTGATTCAAGAAGGGCAGTTGTCAGTTTCTGGCGATAGAATGTGCGCTGTACTGGTTAACGTATAAGCCTGCACAGAAAAAGTGTGGATAGGTAAACTGACCGGGATAAAAATGACCTAAATATTGTTGACTGGGCCCTTAAACTCCAATACAAACAAACAAACTTAATAATGGTATGGATTTTATATATTTGCCCAGCATCTTCCGTGACAGATCGGTGCTTTCTTCCATTCCTGCTTATTTTCAAAATACTGAAACACCTATAATTTGCTATAAATATAACAAAACTGTTAGATCTATCATTTTTTTATTTCAATGAACTTGTTTCAGATCTTGATATTGATACTAATACTCCTGATTCATGTGATTGTAAAAACTCAATGTATTGCTATCCTGCTGCTGGTCATGTAATTACTGGCAATTTGAAAATTATTCCTGATTCTAGGATAAGGAATATAATTTCTAAAGGACCGAAATATCGGTTTCCTTCTAAAATTGATTTCAGTAAATGTAGAGATGAAATCGCTGCTTCCTTGAATGAATTCGGTAATCGATGGTGTAAGCGAGAGTATGTTGAGCTTAAAGCCCTTAAGGACTGGAAACTTAGCATTTTAACACTAGTGAATAAACGCATTTCTTTCTATTCTCAAAATACTAACTTATTACCTCCTAAGCCCAAGACGTCTTTACATCATCTTAAACTAGGTATTCAAGAATTTCATAAGAAGTTTGTTTTGGCCCCTGCAGACAAGGCCACTAACAACGTCGTCGTTGTGTGACGGCTCCACTATGTTGACACGCTTAAGCAGGAGCTTGGTGGTACTAAGGCCTATGAACTTCAGCCTTTAGCTGAAGATTGAGCTATAGTAGATAATCATGTTTGTCATTCAGCCACCAAGTTTGCTGTGTGTGTTGCCGAAGGCCAAGACAAGCTTCCTACGCTATGCTGGTTACCAAAACTTCATAAAAGACCTTACAAAGCACGGTTTATTGCAAATTCTAGCTCTTGCACTACCACTGAACTTTCTAAATTATTAACTTCCTGTATTACTGCTATTAAAATGCATGTGATTAAATATTGTGATAAAGTCTTTGAAAGATCAGGACGTAATCTGTTTTGGTCTATAAAAAATTCGAACGAGGTTTTAAATAAATTGAAATCCAGACATTTTCGTGCTTCAAGTCTGTCTACTTACGATTTTTCCACTCTTTACACTACACTTCCTCATAATCTTATAAAAGAAAAGCTTAATGATTTAATTGAATGGGCTTTTCACAGAGAAGATTCTCTCTATCTTGCATGTAATCTCAGAAATGCATTTTTCACTTCTAAAGAGCAGAAGAATTATACACTTTGGTCATGTCAGAAAGTGTGTGATGCCCTCACCTTTCTACTTAACAATATTTATATCAGATTCGGTACTAAGTTATTTAGACAAATTGTGGGTATTCCGATGGGTACGAATTGCGCACCTGTTGTGGCTGATCTGTTCTTGTATTGTTATGAAAGAGACTTCATGTTGTCGCTTTCCATTGATAACCAATCTGAAATTATTGAAGCTTTTAGCTCCACTTCTAGATATTTAGATGATTTATTAAATATTGATAATACCTTTTTCGATGGTTTGATCAGTCAGATTTACCCCCAGAACTTCAGTTAAATAAAGCAAATTCTTCTGATACCGAGGCCCCGTTTTTGGATTTACATCTATCTATTGTAGATGGGTTTGTTTCGTGCAAAATTTATGATAAACGCGATGACTTTGATTTTGAGATTGTAAATTTTCCTTTTTGGATGGTGATGTTCCTCGTGCGCCATCCTATGGCGTTTATATTGCGCAATTAATTCGATTTGCTAGAGTGTGTAGTCATGTAACTGACTTCAATAGTCGTAATAAATTATTAACGGCTAAACTCCTTAATCAGGGTTATCGGTACCATAAACTACGCAAAGCCTTTTCAAAATTTTATAGACGCCATTCTGATTTAATTTCAAAAATTCAATATTGGACTTAAATCTCTTCTGCAACAAGGTCTATCGGAACCCGAATTTTATGGTGATATAGTTTATAAATTCAGAAAAATATATAACCGCAATGACTTCAGCACCCAATTTCGTAAAATCATTCTTCGATATAAAAAGATTGGGTACAACATGGATGTTATACGACAGACTGCATGCATGGTAGTTAACCCAATCACGGTTGGCAACTTTGCTTCCCTCTTTAATTGCACGCCGGTGGGTCAGGCCTCAGATTCTATGACGGCTCCAACGTAAATAAAAATCAAAAATGCGTAAAGGCTTATTGAGAATTAGAGAGATCTAATTCAAGGTAATGTTGGTTGGTGCCTGATGCTCTGTCTCTGGCTGGGCCCATCGGAGTCTAACTGTTGGTTTTATTTTGCTCCAGCATTTCAGTGGTTTCTTGCTGTCGAGTCCTCACCGTTGTCTCACCTCTGTGGTTCTTTGATTTTTTGTGTTCACGGAGATGTTGCACTGATGAGATGCGGACTGAACAAATTATTTGTCTAAATCGCGACGGAAGTAAGGGCGAGGATTGTGGCCACGTAAAATCGATTTAAGCCCCCCAGTGGAAATCTTTCCACTGACCGTTCCAAGGCGGTTCTTCTGTGGCGGTTTATTTATGGTGTTGTTTGTTACTTACTGTGTGTATCACTTGTGTCTTTATTTTGGATGGCCATATGGCCATTTTATGGGAAAGTAACTGTCCTTATGGCCTTCCTTTGTTTAGGTTTCCATTATGGTCTGGTCGCTTAATGTTTGTGTTTCTTTCCCTTTGGTGTCTTTGATGGGTGGAGTAAGTTAATTGTATCGATTCCGGATCATTGTTTTACTTTTACTTTACTTTAATCAAAGTAGTAATAGAACAGGTGGGTCATCTGTCTCTTGGGTGGGTTTGAAAAATACACGGTGACTTAGACTGTAAACATTTGTTTATTCCTTACATCCGTGTACAAAAAGCAAACAGTGTAGACCTTGATTAGATGCCGCGCCCTGTCGCGTCTTGTTAGGGCTTACACTGTTTATTAAAACCCAACACACGATTTTAGTCCAGATTCTATTGATAACCATATTATTGAATACGCTAGACAGGTTTTTAATTATTTGGACCCTATTTTGATTTATATCAGTCTTTGAATCGACTGCCTATTCGAAATTCGCAAAATTGCAGCATGTTTTCTCTGGCTTTCTTTGCCGGATCATTACAGGGTCACTGATGAGGCTTTATTAGACGAAACTACGTAGTATGACCCATCTTCTTTCTTATGAATGTTTTCATTGCTCTTAAAGGAACTCATTTTTTATTTTTATTAGTAACTTTTGTCGACCAAAAAACAATATTGTACACTGTAGCACAGTTTTAATGAAAAGTGTAACACTTTTTGTAGCGTTAATTTGACATTTACCTCACTCGATGCAGTATTTGGCCTAACACCCACAAAAAGTAGGCATTTTGTGTAGTTTCAACGTTATTTATTTTAATTAATGAGCCGGTGGAAGAAAAAAAGCTACAATAAGGCAATTTATGTGCGACGATAGATTACCCAGATCACCTTGCATACCCGGGCAGTCTGATCGGTGTATTCTTGAGTTTTAAAAACAGTAGTAATATTTGACACTTCCCACACCTGCTTGTTGTATAAACCGATCCTTATCTAGGCCCCAATGACATTTTTTTTCTCGTTACGCTGTTCAGGATCTGCTGTTGGACTTGTGCGGTTGGTTAGGATTAAGAATCGTCCGTACAACGAGCAGGTGTGAGAAGTGTAATAGCTCACTATTGTTTCAAAAGCGAAATATTACACCGATCAGATGCATGGACTGGTCTAAGTATTCACTCGTTTCACATGTCATATTTTAGCATTTGTCTTGCACCGGCTGATATATTGACAAAAACAAAACAAATATCGTCTCAACTACAAAGATAAAAGAAAAACGTTTACTATTTTCGCGGGATACGCAAAAAAAAACTACGAACGGCATAAACATATGAAATGATGATGCCTGTTTGGTTGAAATTGAGGTTGAACGGCCCCGTCAACAGCACTTAGGTCATTTTCGAGACGTTACTTCCAATCTTTTCGGGACTTCTATCCAACATTAAGATGAAATGACATCTCAAGCAGTGCCTTCAGTGAAACAAATACGGATTCATGACCATTGCATTTACTTCTATTTTATACACATGTACGGTCCAACTCGCACCACTTTTCCTGGGCAGGCTTGGGGTCTTTGGGTGTTTTTATCGCTTGTATTATTTTATTTTGGATAGCCTTTTGGCCATTTTGTGAGAAAGTAACGGTCCTTTTGGCTTTCCGCTGTTGGTGTTTCCGTTGGGGTATGTTGTTTCATGTTTATGTTTCTTTCCCTTTTGTTGTCTCTGATGGGAGCTGCTGGTTAATTGTATCGATTCCTGATCATTGCCTCTACTTGTTATTTGGACCCTCTAAGTGATTACCAGTATTCGCTTATATCCTTTTGTTTTGGACAGCCAACTGGCCATTTTGTTGGAAAGAAACTGTCCTTTTGGCTTTCCGCTAGTGATGTTAAGAGTCTAGTTATTTCATGCTTGTGTTTCTTTCCCTTTGGTGTCTCTGATGGGAGCAGTGGGTTAATTGTATCGATTCCTAATCATTGCCTTCACTTCTATATTTCATATGCAGTTGGGATGATAACTTACATAGTGTAAGAGGCAGTGTTTTTCTTGACATCCCATTTCATCTTTACTTAATTCTTTCTCTCTATCATAGGTCTAAGTTAAATTTCATCAAAAATTTCCTAGGAACTATAAAATGTTGAAACTTCAATCTTTATCATAGTGTGGCTTTATTTTTGAAAGTTGATACTTGTATCAAAGTTATATGTCATTGCATTTATACTTCCGGTACTGGACCGGGTTACTACACTTCCGCTGTTCGTTCGCTGCATAAAATAGTCCAAATTAAGCACTTGCCTCATTTCCTTTTCCAGCGCATTGATTTCTTAACATTTGCGCTGAAGGCGGACTTGATTCCACAGTTGTTCCTTCCCTTTCACCCTTCAGTTGCCGAACTGGACTTTTCCAGCTTTGATACTCGGTGTATCCTTTTATATCAAATATGTTCTATAAAAGGGTTATCCTTTGGAAGCAAGGAATACACCACAGAACTGAAAAATATGGAGTGTGATTGTTTTCTGGGCCAGACTAGCTAGTTTCGGCCAATTAGGCCTCATCAAGGCCCCATGTCAAGGCGGACCTGATTCCACAGGTGTTCCTTCCCTTTCACCCCTCGGTTTCAGAACTGGACATTAGCCCATATATAACTAGCGTCACTTTTTATGGCATGTAAGTATTGTAGGCCCAGATCAGACGCAGCACAACTTGGCGTCTGATCTTAGTCTGCATTGATTGCTAAAAAAAACATATATTCTTGCAAAACCTACCTTTAAGAAAACAAATCTGACAATCCTGTTCCGAACTTATTTGTTGGAAGATTCCATTGTCATATATTGGTTAAGCAAATTCAGAAGCCACTGATCAGACACCTCATTCTGTGACCTCGAATCAGACCCTTCAGTGTTATAAAAGGAAGCTTTGCATTTTTGGGTGCATATGCACTCGTTTTATAGACACTTGGGAAGACAAATGTGTGTGTGGCAATGTACACTTCACTTTTGGAGACCCATGGCTCGCCGAAAGAAAGCAATAGGTTTTAAAGTTCACTCCCGTCCAGTGCTTCAGATAAACGGCATATTTGCGTAAATACTCAATTAATCAAAGTGCTGTGAGAACTGATGGATCGATCGTCTCTGAATGTAAGTTTGGAGAATAGTCATGAACTGAGAATCGGACTGTTCGTTTCAGCAGGTACATTAGATCTGATGGGACACCACATTATGTGGCGTCTGATTATGAAGGTTCTGTTTGCCAATGGCCAAATGCACAAGCACAGTCCTACCGCCCCCGCCCAACCGGGCTTGAAGAAATAGACGGACTGCAAGATACTTCCACGCCGAGCTTAAATCGACCGCACATGAGTACTGGTAAACCGCTTAGAGGATCTAAGCCTGCCCAGGCAAAGTGGTGCGAATCGGACCGTCCATGCCACAAGCCTATTTGGTTTCATTGCGCGACAGGCTGCTTAGTATATAAATTGAGAAAAATATATAACCGCAATGATTCGTAAAATCATTCTTCGATATAAAAAGATTGGGTACAACATGGATATTATACGACAGACTGCATGCATGGTAGTTAACCCAATCACGGTTGGCAACTTTGCTTCCCTCTTTAATTGCACGCCGGTGGGTCAGGCCTCAGATTCTATGACGGCTCCAACGTAAAGGCTTATTGAAAATTAGAGAGATAATGTTGGTTGGTGCCTGATGCTCTGTCTCTGGTCGGGCTCATCGGAGTCTAACTGTTGGTTTTCTTTTGCTCCAGCATTTCAGTGGTTTCTTGCTGTCGAGTCCTCACCGTTGTCTCAACTCTGTGGTTCTTTGATTTTTGTGTTCACGGAGATGTTCCACTGATGAGTTAGGAGGCCTTCATGCGGACTGAACAAATTATTTGTCTAAATCGCGACGGAAGTAAGGGCGAGGATTGTGGCCACGTAAAATCGATTTAAGCCCCCCAGTGGAAATCTTCCACTGACCGTTCCAAGGGGGCTCTTCTGTTGCGATTTATTTATGTTGTTGTTTGTTACTTGCTGTGTGTATCACTTGAGTCTTTTGGTTTTGGATGGCCATATGGCCATTTTGTGGGAAAGTAACTGTCCTTATGGCATTCCTTTGTCTAGGTCTCCATTATGGTCTGGTCGCTTAATGTTTGTATTTCTTTCCCTTTGGTGTCTTTTATGGGTGGAGTAAGTTAATTGTATCGATTCCTGATCTTTGTTTTACTTCTACTTTGATAATTATGTCATTTCATTTTAGTGTTGGGTAAATGTCTCACAAAATTGGAAGCAACGTCTCTTAATGACCTAGTCAGTGTTGACGGGGATGTTAAACCTCAAAACAAGCAAGCAAACATACAAACAATCAAACAAACAAGCACAGTCCAGAACTTTCTTCTGACGTTCCGCTCTGACATCTTAGGGGTGCTATCAATAACCAATACCTGGATTTTGTTCAGGGTCGGCGCCAGTCAGATGGTCAGTGAATGTCACGAGGACAATAACAAGCAACCGGATTTTTTTTCTTAGTCGAACCTTGTTAAACTCCTTTTTTCAACCTTGTCAAAAAGATACTTAGAGAACTGTTTAATCTACCACTACCATTTTATCATGGTGAATATACCTCTAAAATCAACTTTCCTCAGTACTTTCAGTACTTTGATTATTTTCTTGTTGCCCTTACTTCCAAAGGATTACATTTTTCTAGAAATTAATATATTTTACCGTAGCTGGTGTTATGGGAATATTTGGCATCCGTAAAATGTTTATCTGCTCTTCATCAAAGTGTGGATTTATTTTCCAGTCATTTGGGATCATTGATGCCACTGCAGGGGTTCGTAAATGTTTGAGGGTTAGTGATGCTGGCCGAAACTAGCTAGTCTGGTCCATAAAAAAACTCGTGTACACTCCACAGTTTTCAGTTCTGTCTTGTAGTCCTTGCTTCAAAGGGATTACCCTTTTCTAGAACTTTTGTATGCAATGCAATAATGACGGCTTATATTGTATAGAAGGCAATAAGCATCATCAGCTTATTTGTTCATCTATTCTTTAACTCTTCTCCCAAACTTAAGCCAATATTAATATTTTGTCAACGTTTTCACAAGGACAAGAAAGGCTAGAAACCTAATTTCGCAGTATAGTCCTTGGGTGGGCCTCTACTTAGATTTTTCTAGCCTTAATATCTAAATGAAACGCATGTCTTCCATGGGGCAGAGCCCAACTGAACTATGGTGAGTATAGTGGCCCAAGGGCCTCTTGTTTTTACAGATATTTTAAATCTGAACCATTTGTTTTATCGTCATTTTTTTCGCAACTCGGCGCAACATTGTAAATAGTTCAAGTGTGACAATGTTCTAGACTGGGGAATGTCTTCTTAAGTGACAAGAGAGCGGAAATTGTGATCGGCTGTTCATCTGGCCACCACTATTGTCAAAGATACTTGTTATCCTGCTTTTCAGCAACGAGAAACAACTATATGTGGCCTAGTGGTTAAGAGCGCTGACTCTTGATCATTAAGTCTCTCACCGCTGTGGTTCGAGCCTCGCTCGGGTCATATGTGAGACACCAAGTTCTGCGACGGAAGGTCATGTGGTTTTTCTCCGGGTACTCCGGTTTTCGCCCACTTCTGATTAGCGATCGGCTCGATATGAGTGAAATAATCTTGAAAGGGCCGTAAAACCAAAAAACAAAACAAACAACTATATGTTGGTTTTCAGAGTGTGTACGTATCTCATTTCTGATCGAGTGTTAACGATACCTTTTACTGAAAACGTCTTATAAAGTTCAAAAATTTTAATTTTAATACTAATAAACATTTCTATGGTATTTTCTTCTGAAAAAAAAAAAAAAAAAAAAACGTGTACTCAGTATGAGAGGATTAATGAAAACACTGCGCTGCTTCATATGAATGATTTTCATATCCAGAGTGTTGACGAATGGATCGCTGAAATGAACTAAATCCAACGTGTTTATCCATACTTCTGAAAGTCTGCACAAATTTCTTTTTGCAGACAAAACATTGTTATTTCGCCCGTACTCTGCGATAAAAGCTGTGTCATCATCTGTTTAACACAAAAACACTTACCGAAGCGAGAGGTACTTTCAAGATGGTGGCTGCCATTGTCTTTCTGTGTGACGTCATCGTGACGTAGGTTTCCCCCCTTGTAATATCGGGTACTGATACGTAATCTAAGTAAAGTAAGTAAATACCGCAAGATTGCTTATTTCGCTCATTCCTGGACAAATGAGTTGTATAAGTAAACGACATAGAAGGCATGGATAGCGCTTTTAGATGAATTTCAGGACGCGGAGTACGAAGTATAAGCCTAATTAATTAGGTCAGATAAGACCAGACCAAGCCAGGACAGACCAGGACAAGCCAGGACAGGCCAGGACAAGCCAGGCCAGAAATTAGAACATGCTGTTTCACTCTTCGATTAGACAGGTTATTTTGGTAACGGCGGATGAAGGTGGTGCTATCAGACATGAATTTAACGGGAGCGATGAGGTGTATGGAGAATACCAGGTTCTTGTCCTTTGATATCAAGTTTATCAGGCAAGGCTTCGAGAACGCTTGTAGAATCGCGAGGCTTGCCGAGCGATTCTACATGCTTCTCGAAGCCGAGCCTGATAAACTTGATATCAAAGGACACGAACCTGGTATTCTATTTATCAGTTTATTCCCTTGTACACTCTTAAATCAGTTATTGATGGTCCTCAGTGCGTCCCAGCATTCTAGCGGTTGATATATTTAGTATCAGCTGACTATATTGTCCTATGTTATTTTTAGCTCACCAGAGCCGAAGGCTCCGGGGGAGCTTATAGGATAGGCAGTTGTCCGTCGTCGTCTGCGTCTGCGTCGTCTGCGTCGTCTTCGTCAACATTTTCAAACGACATCTCCTCTGAAGCCACTGGGCCGATTCAGCCCAAATTTCATCTGTAGCATCCTTTGGCAGGGGGATTGAAAGTTTGTGTTTTAATGAAAATCGGCTCATTAGTTTGGTTGCTATGGCAACTTAGAGTTTCCATAGACTTATAATGGGGAAAATAGAAAAATGGCATTTACTGCCAAGCTTCTACAGATATTTTGACAAAACTTTCATAGAAATGTTCCATAGGTAATCTACTATCTGCCGTATGATATTAGGCCTTCTGCTCATTTCTATTGGTTACCATGGAAACCAAAATGCAAAAAATAGACAAAAAATACTTTAAAAAATCATCTCCTCAGAAACCATATGCTCTAGGAGGATGAGACTTTATGAAAATATTCATCATATTTGCCTTTACAGGTTTTGTGTTTTTTTATGAAATTTGGCCTTTTAGTTTTGTTGCTATGGCAACTTAGAGTTTCCATTGACTTATAATGGGGAAAACTGAAAAATGGCATTTACTGCCAAGTCATTGCAGATATTTTGACAAAACTTACATAAACATGTTCCTTGTGTAAACTTCTCTCAGCCATATGCTTTTATGTCAACCTGGGGGTCCCCTAGGTTGTGCCGGGGCCATGCCCCGCCCCTTCCACTTCATAAAATGCCTTATATCTCAAAAACCTTACAGATCCCAACCCCTAAACCATATATATTCTTGTTCCTTATGATAAGATGCATTAAGTGACACCAACCTGGGGGTCCCCCGGGATGTGCCGGGGACATGCCCTGTCCCCTCTATTTCATAAAATGCCATTTATCTCAGAAACCATTCAGATTCCCACCCCTAAACTATATATATTCTTGTTCCTTATGCTAAGATGCATTAAGTGACACCAACCTGGGGGTCCCCCGGGATGTGCCGGGGACATGCCCCACCCCCTCCACTTCATAAAATGCCATATATCTCAGATACCATACAGATCCCCACCCCTAAACTATATATATTCTTGTTCCTTATGCTAAGATGCATTAAGTGACACCAACCTGGGGGTCCCCCGGGATGTGCCGGGACCATGCCCAACCCCCTCCACTTCATAAAAGGCCAAATATTCCAGAAACCTTACAGATCCCCTGCCCTAAACCATATATATTCTTGTTCCTTATGATAAGACACATTCAGTGACACCAACCTAGGGGTCACCCAGGGTGCTCCCGGGCCTTGCTTCACCCCTTGACTTCACAAAAGACCATATATCTGAGAAACTGTTCAGAGCCCCACCCCTAAAACATATATATTCTTGTTCCTTATGATAAGACGCAATCAGTGACACCAGCATGCAGGTCCACCCAGGGTGCCATGGGCCATGCCCCACCCCTTTACTTCATTAAAATCCATATATCTCAGATCCCCACCCCTAAACAATATATATTCTTGTTGATTATAATAAGATGCATTAAGTGACACCAACCTGGAGGTCCCCCGGGATGCCAGGGATATGCCCCGACCCCTCCACTTCATAAAAGGCCATTTATCTCAGAAACCATTCAGATCCCCACCCCTAAACCATATATATTCTTGTTCCTTATGATAAGACACATTAAGTGACACCAACCTGTGGGTCCCCCGGGATGTGCCGGGGACATGCCCCACCCCTTCCACTTCATAAAATGCCATTTATCTCAGAAACCATTGAGATCCCCACCCCTAAACCATATACATTCGCATTCCTTATGATAAGTTGCATTCAGTGACACCAAATTTGGGGTCCCCTGGGATGTGCCGGGACCATGCCCAACCCCCTCCCCTAAGTAAAAAGCCAAATATTCCAGAAACTTACAGATACCCACCCCTAAACCATATACATTCTTGTTCCTTATGATAAGACACATTCAGTGACACCAACTTAGGGGTCACCCAGTGTGCGCCCGGGCCATGCTCCACCCCTTGACTTCACAAAAGACCATATATCTGAGAAACTGTTCAGAGCCCCACCCCTAAACCATATTATATTCTTGTTCCTTATGATAAGACGCAATCAGTGACACCAGCATGCAGGTCCCCCCGGGGTGCCACAGGCCATGCCCCACCCCTTTACTTCATTAAAATCCATATATCTCAGAAACCGTTCAGATCCCACCCATTAACCATATTTATTCTTGTACCTTATGATAAGACTCACCTTCATAATAGGCCATATATCTCAGAAACCATTCAAATCCCCATCCTATAATCACATATATTCTTGTTCATTGTTATTAGACACATTCAGTCACCCCCGTCTTTGGGGGTCAGCAGGGGCCATTTCTATCCCTGCCACTTCATAAAAGTACCTCATATCTCAGAAACATCCCCACCGTTTAACCGCATATACTCTTGGTCCTTATGATAAGACTTATTCATTGACAACAATCTTGGGCTTCTCTTGGATCTGCCATGCCCGATTCCCTTCATTGCTTAAAAGGCCTTACATTTCAGGAACCATACATATTCCCACTGATAAACCATATATGTCTTTGTTCCTTTTGATAAGATGCACTTAGTGACACCAACCAGGGCTCAATTGGGTCCATGCTCCGATCTCTCTACTTTATAAAACACCTAATATTTCAGATACAGTCCACATGGGTGCTCATTTGGGTATGGGTTTGTTTGGGAGACTTTATAATTGGTATAATAAAATCATATCATGTTATAATACATGGCTGCCATTGGGCAAAGTCCACCTGAGCTCTGGTTTATGAACTTTGGCTCTTTGGTTTGTTTGCTATGCCAAGTAATGAGTTTCCATTGTCCTTTAATTGGGGAAATTGAAAAAATGAAATTAATGCCTTTCAAGATATTTTGTCACACGTTCATAGAAATGTTCCTTTAATAATGTTCTTTTTGGCCTATTTGTTGCCACAGATGGGAAATTGTCAATTGTCATCTGTTTTCCTGCAACAACACATTCAAGCGACATCGAATCTAAAGCCACGAGGCTTATAGGGTCCAAATTTTATCTGTAGCATCCTAGGGCACAGGGCTTCCCTGGTTGATTAAAATACATTGCTGCCAGTGGGCAGTGGCCCCCTGAGCTCTGGTGAGCATTGTGGCCCATGGGTCTCTTGTTTCAAGTAATTTTTCCATTTTTCACAGTAACAATAACATTTTTGTCATTTTTCCAGTAGTCCGGTTCATTCATTAAAATGCAATGTCACGTTGACGTGATAAAGCTCACTTGTCCTGAGGTAGCATATCTTTATCAAGTCAATGTATTACAATGCAATATATATTGGGGGTAACTGATAAATGACCCTTTAGATGATCGGAGCAAGATAACATTAACAGGTGGTTCATGTTAGGCACCCACATTATATGGTACTTACCTGCGGCCAAAAAAAAGCCATTGCGGCGTTCACTGAAGCAGTCTGGTCACAGCAATGACAGCCCTTAATGTGTACTATTTTTGAAATTACAAGTTTTACTCCTACCTTTTCTTAGGGGCTGCTCCAGGGTTTTTCTATGTTGTTGTAACTCGCGAGCTTCTCGACTTGTAAGCTAATTCCGCACATTTGACAAAAGATGTCCTTGGCTGACAGCTCCATCTCACGCGATTCCGTTGAAGCGAATTTGAGATCGCTAATTTCATTAATCAGATATATAATTCTGGCAGCATATAGTATTATTATTGTTATTATTAATGAGTATTTGGGCCCCGTCAAGCGATTTTGGTACTTATCGCCTATGCGAGCAGCGAAGGTTCAGGCGAGCCTGCGCATCCGCGCAGTCTCGCCAGAACCTTCGCTGCTCGCTCATACAAGCACTGAATCAAGAGGAACCTTTAGACAGAAAGCCATATCCCTGGCCCATCTGAATGGCTGGGCATGCGCAGTTAAAATTTGTCATGACGGAATGCTCGAAGACACAAATTCGCTTGGCGGGGCTCATTTGATAAGAGACACATCAAGGAATATGATAATACTGGGTTCTACAGAGGGTTGCATTATGATTAAATGTTAAATGGTAATGCAATAGTGCACATGTATATAAACTGGCAGGAAAAATATGTATTTTTGTATCTTATCTTTCAGAGCTTTAATAGGGAGAAGGGCTTGGTTTCCTTACATCCATTGCTTACATATGAGTGAAAAGCCTGGCGGAACTTGCGATATATAACTACCGGTATTCCAAGTTCCCCTAGGCGCCTCACGAATAAGTAACTATAACCCAGGTAATGAGCGTTCCCTTTTCATTGTTGCAGTGAAAGCGGATTAGGGTATTTAAAGGGGAGACATGGAAAAAGATTTATCGGGGGCGACGGGATGCGGACGCCGGGGACATCGAGCATCACGCAAGGTACGTTTTAATTGCCCCACCCATCCCTCTCAACCCTGTTCGGCCAGAGAGAAGCCTCCGTGGTGCAGTGGTAACGTTACTCGCCTTGCAAACAGGGTTCGCAGGATCGATACCGGGCTTCTCCAGAATTTCGGATGAGTCTTTAAACCGAGGTCCCGTCTCCGTATGACCTTAGCTGTTGGCGGGACGTAAAACTCAAACAGTCACTCACTGTTCGGCCAGATCCAGATTTTTCCTCAGTCTAATTGGGAATCATACTTGGTTTCCTCTCATCATATGCTTACATACGAGTGAAAAGTCTGGCGGAACTTGCGATATATAACTATTTCATTTCAACTCAAAGTATAAAAAATAGTAGTCGCAGATAAGATTGTTTAGGCGGAGCTATTCGGGTGTTGTCAATATATGTCGAATTCGCTGAGCCCACCAGAAGATTCGGTAGAGTGCCTTTCGCATGCTTTCTGCAAGCGGACCAAATGGCCATATACGCCACAGCTATGTTTGTGTTACATCTGATTTCACACAATCGGGCAACTTGGTTTACCTTTTTGTTAATGGAACATTCAAAAGGCAGGTGCAAACGATAGCTCCACCTAGTCAATCTTATCTGCGACTACTATACTTAAGAATAACAAATGTCATGATATTGAAAAAACTTACATGATAATGCAAAAGACAACTCTTGAATTTTATGATGTGGCAAACCATTTTAGATGCACCAGCATACATGCATTATATTAAACTTGATCTACCTCCCTCTGAGATATTTGCCGCCCAGCAAAAACAGACCCCACTTTGTCTCATTTTTACGGAACCCGGGAAGGGACATGATTTATTTTTATTTTATAAGTTGTGCGCACAAGATAATATCTTGTGCGGACAAGATATTATCTTGTGCAGACAACATATTATCTTGTGCGGACAAGATATTATCTTGTCCGCACAACATATTAAGTTGTGCGAACAAGATATTATCTTGTCCGCACAAGATAGTATCTGGTCTGCACAAGATAATATCTTATCCGCACAACTTCCCAAGATCTATGTTGTGCAAACAAGATATGATGTTGTGCGAACAAGATACTATCTTGTGCGCACAAAATATTATGTTGTGCGAACAAGATCATATCTTGTCCGCACAACATAATATCTTGTCCGAACAAGATAATATCTCAAGATATTATCTTGTTCACACAACATAATACAAATAAAAAATCATGTCCCTTCCCGGGTTCCGTACATTTTCGTTTTCTTTTTTTTTTTTTCTTTACAAAGATTTTTTTTTTTTTTTAAAAGCTGTGGTTTATCGCCATGTAAAATACCTCTAGGATATAAGTGTAAACCGTCACTTTTTGATCAAGATAAGAAAAATCTACTTAATTCGATTTTTCGTACATGTGCATATTCTTGTTCCTACTTTATAAACAAGCATGACATTCTTATAGCTTCAATAAAGTACTGCACCCTTATAGAACATTTACCAAAAAAGAAATGGATTAAAAACTGTGTATCTGAACAGCTTGACTGCTCGCGTAGTACTGGTTTAACAACTCAAACTTTCTTGCCTATATCTCACTTTTTTCAGCATAAATCCCATACTTTTCACGATCTTTCCATTTCTTCTGTATCTGAACAATGTTAAGACAAACGCTCTCTCCTATACGTATTACCGGAGAGAACTTGTAATTCTATCCCCGGCCAAAACCACGGATTTCCCTATCTGGTGTGCAAGAAAAAAACATCTCAGAGACCTCTCTTGCTCTATCTGCAACAGGCGGTTTGGAGCAAAGATAACATATAACACACAAATAGTAGCTCCCTTCATGCATTTTATTACGATTGGTCATTGTCTGTAATGATAGTTTTGTTTGTTTGATTTAAGAAATAGATCAGATCTAGCCGTGATTTGTTGAGTAATAAATCACAGTTTGGAGGTCAGTTGTAAAGTAGACAAATCACTGTATAGGTCATTTTGGAGATGTCTCTTCCAATTTTGTGGGACTTTTACCCGACATTGAGATGAAATTACATCTCAAGCCCTGTCGCCCAATGAAACCAATAGGGTTAATAAGCATGGACACCGCTTTGCCTGAGCTTAGATATTTAGCATGTAGCAATATCAAGTGGTCTCCTACACTAATGATTTTCTGGTACACAGGTGAGCGATATAGGGCCAATGGGCCCTCTTGTTTTTATAAACCTGCTTGTACGCACCATACATGTAACTCTATAACCTATAGGGATACCTTCATCTAGCTTTATAAGAATATGTATAAGGCCACAATGGTGTGTCGTGCGAAGACCCAAGTGGGTATAGGTACCTCAAGTTCAAGGTCATACTTAGAGGTCAAAGTCAAAAAGGCTCTTTCTTTCAAGTCTGGTCAATAACTTTGTTATTCCTAGATGAATTTTGAAATAACGTGGTAGAAATGTTAACCATCATGAGACGATACGTTGTGTGCAAGACCCAGGTCAGTATCCACAAGGTCAACCTCGTACTTAAAGGTCAAAGGTAAAGAAAAGTGTCTTTTTTTTCTTGTGTCCGGTCAATACCTTTGTTATTCCTGGATGGATTTGGAAATTATTTGGCAGAAATGTTAACCATCATGAGACAATTTGTCGCACGCACGTACCCAGGTGGACACCTCCAAGGTCAAGGTCATACATAGCGTTCAAAGGTTTGTTTGTTTGATTTTGAGGTATAACGTCCCCGTCAAAACTGTATAGGTCATTTTGGAGACGTTGCTTCCAATTTAGTGGGCCTTTTACCCGACATTGAGATGAAATGACTTCTCCAGCCCTATCGCCCAATGAAACCAATAGGGTTTATAAGCTTGAGCGGGCCAGCTCGCACCGATAGCTCAGTGGCCAATGCTTTCGACTTATGATCGAGAGGTTGTGGGTTCCGATCCGGACACCGGAGGCGAGGCGTGTCCTTGGGCAAGACACGTTATGACAATGCCCCACTCGACCAAGGTGTAAATTGGTAGCAGTGGTATAAAAGTCAGTGCCTGTCTCTCACGCGCATGATAACATCTGCAATGGGTGTTCGAGAGCGATTCAATAAGCTTGGGTCTTTCATCGCAATCGAACTAAAATAAATTAGTATAAAATAAAAACAATAAATGAAATAACTTGCACCGCTTTGTCTGGGCAGGCTTAGACATATAAGCAATTTACCAGTACTCGTGTGCGGTCGGTTTCAGCTCTTTGTGGAAGCAGCATGTAGCCCATCTATTTCTTCAATCCCCGATGAGGGTAATGCGTTCAAAGGTAAAAAAGTTATTTTTTCGTATCCAGCCAATGACCTTTTTTATTCCTGCGTGGATTTAAAAATTACTTAAAGACAACTTAACCATAATGAGACGGTGTATCCTGCGCAAGACACAGGTTGGTACCTCCAAGGTCAAGGCCATACTTAGAATAGAGGCCAATGGCCCCCGCCTTTCGGGGCTTGAATAAATAGATGGGCTGCATGATGCTTCCACGCAGAACTGAAACTGACCCGCACACGACTACTGCTATAAACCGCTTAGAGGAGCTAAGCCTGCCCAGGCAAAGCGGTGCGAGGTACATGCTTATAAACCCTATTGGTTTCATTGGGCGACAGGGCATGAGATGTCTTTTCATCTCAATGTCGGGTAAAAGTTCCACACAATTGGAAGCAACGTCTCTAAAATGACCTTTACAGTGTTGACGGGGACGATAAAACTCAACTCAAGCAAACAAACAAAGAATAGAGGCCAAAGGTAAAGAAAAGTGTCCTTTTCTTGTGTCCGGTAAAAACCTTTGTTATTCCTGGATGGATTTGGAAATTACTTGGCAGAAATGTTAACCATCATGGCTTGGTCGAACATCTTTGGGATCATAAAATTGTTCGAGACATGGAGAGTTCGGGTCACTGAGAGTTAATCATTACGATAACATAGTGCATTAATTTTCACATCTCCAAAATGGCTACTTTTCTGATGAAAATCCAAGATATTTTTTTTATTTATACTGCAGACATAGTTGTGGGTGCTCGTTAGAACCGCCTCAATGAGCAGACACAGGTTGTGGGTGCTCGTTAGAACCGCCGCAATGAGCAGACATAGGTTGTGGGTGCTCGTTAGAACCGCCTCAATGAGCAGACATAGGTTGTGGGTGCTCGTTAGAACCGCCTCAATGAGCAGACATAGGTTGAAGGTTCTCGTTAGAACCGCCTCAATGAGCAGACATAGGTTGTCGGTGCTCGTTAGAACCGCCTCAATGAGCAGACATAGGTTGTGGGTGCTCGTTAGAACCACCTCAATGAGGCGGTTCTAACGTGTACCCACAACCTATGTCTTTGAGCAGAATTAAGAAAAATAATGTATACCCCCGTTAACCCCCGTTTTCCCTATATAAAGTGGGGTTTAGTGACGTGTTTTCAGCCCCCGCCCATAGGGGCTTGAAGAAATATATGGGCTGCATGATGCTTCCACGCAGAGCTGAATCCGGCCCGCACACTAGTACTGGTAAACCGCTAAGAGGATCTAAGCCTGTCCAGGAACCGCGGTGCGAGGCGGACCGTCCATGCTAATAAACCCTATTGGGTTCATTGGGCGACAGGGCTTGAGTTGTCATTTCATCTCAATGTCGGGTAAAAGTCCCACAAAATTGGAAGCAACGTCTCCAAAATGACCTTTACAGTGTTGACAGGGACGTTAAACCTCAAATCAAACAAACAAAGTGACGTGTTTATTTCACGGACTTGTTTAAGTGATCTACAACGTCATGTCATTAGCAAAACTAGGGATAATGTTGCTATTTCTTTTCGGTCTACTAGAAAGTGACAATGTAAAAACAATGAGAAAACGTGCAAAGCATAGGAGCCATAACCGTAGTTTGCCTACTTTTGGAGTTATTGGCCTTTGAATATAGCCATTTCTATCACGTACTCGTGTCGGCACTGTTTAAGACATTTTCATGAAATGTTTCACAAACGTAAAGCACCATGAGACAGAACACAAGATCTGTAACACCGATTACCCTACTTTTAGAGTTATGGCTCTTTGAACATAGTAAATACTGAAATAATAAGAACTCCGCAAAATAGGGTATTATACGCCCGTGGCAAGCAATCGGCTGGATGACTTTGACCTTAAAGGTACCGACCCGAGTCTTGTGCGTGACACATTGTCTCAACATCTCTGCCAAGTACTTCAAAATCTATCCAGGAAAAACAAAGTTATTGACCAAGCACGAAAAATACCCTATTTTGACCTTTGACCCCAGTATGACCTTGACCTTAGAGGCATCGAGCTGGGTCTTGCTCACGACACTTCATCTCATGATGGTTAACATTTCTGCCAAGTAATTTCTAATCCATCCAGGAATAACAAAGGTATTGACCGGGCACAAGAAAAGGAAACTTTTCTTTACCTTTGGCCTCTATTCTAAGGATGACCTTGACCTTGGAGGTACCAACCTGTGTCTTGCGCAAGATACACCGTCACATGATGGTTAAGTTGTCTTTAAGTAATTTTAACATCCACAGGAATAAGAAAAAGAATATTGACTGGATACGAGATTGTAGAAATAGATGGGCTGCATGCTGCTTCCACAAAGAGCTGAAAACGTCCGCACACGAGTACTGGTAAATTGCTTAGAGGATCTAAGCCTGCCCAGAATAAGCAGTGCGTGTTATTTTATGTATTTCTTTGTATTTTATACTAATTTATTTTAGTTTGATTGCGATGAAAGCTCCAAGCTTATTGAATCGCTCTCGAACACCCTTTCCGGATGCTATGAGAGGCAGTGACTTTTACACCACTGCTACCAATTTACACCTTGGTCGAGTGGGGCATTGTCATAACGTGTCTGAGCCTGCCTTGGTAGCTCATTCTAATGCGCGTCTGACTGGTGATCAGGAGGACGCGGGTTCGATACCTGCCGGGGCCGGCAACATTCTTTCGTGGAGATTGATCATGAACTCTTTTCTACGGTCGTTCTCTCCCTTCCGCTGTATCAAGAAGGACAGTTGTCAGTTTCTGGCGAAAAAATGTGCACTGTACTGGTTAATCGCTTAAGTATAAGCCTGCCAAGGAAAAGTGTGGATAAGTCTGACCAACTCAAAAATGACCTAAAATAGTGTTGACTGGGCCGCTAAACTCCAAAACAAACAAAACATAAAGTGTCTTGCACAAGGACACACCTCGCCTGGTCGGATTGGAACCCACAACCTCTCGATCATAAGTCAAACGCGCTGACCACTGAGCTATCGCTGCGAGCTGGACCGCCCATGCTTATAAACCCTATTGGTTTCATTGGGCGACAGGGCTTGAGATGTCATTTCATCTAAATGTCGGGTAAAAGCCCCACTAAATTGGAAGCAACGTCACCAAAATGACCTCTACAGTGTTGACGGGGAGCTTAAACCTCAAAATCAAACAAACAAACCTTTGAACGCTAAGTATGACCTTGACCTTGGAGGTACCCACCTGGGTACTTGCGTGCGACAAATTGTCTCATGATGGTTAACATTTCTGCCAAGTAATTTCCAAATCCATCCAGGAATAACAAAGGTATTGACCGGACACAAGAAAAAGACACTTTTCTTTACCTTTGACCTTTAAGTACGAGGTTGACCTTGGGGGTACTGACCTGGGTCTTGCACACAACGTCTCATGATGGTTAACATTTATGTTATTTCAAAATTCATCTACGAATAACAAAGCTATTGACCAGACTTGAAAGAAAGGGCCTTTTTTGACTTTTACCTCTTAAGTATGACCTTGAACTTGAGATACCTACCCACTTGGGTCTTCGCACGACACACCATGGTGGCCTTATACATATTCCTATAAAGCTACATGAAGAAATCCCTATAGGTTATAGAGTTACATGTATGGTGCGTACAAGCATGTTTATAAAAAATAATCAAAGGGGCATAACTTAGACTAAGTAAGGAGGAACAATCATTCTTGTGTGCAACATGTCATCTTTACCCAATACATATTCCTGTAAAGTTGCATGAAGATACCCCTAAAGGTTACTAAGTTATGGAGCATACAAGAATACTTACGGATGGATGGACGGGCAGAGCGATGGATAATGCCATGCCAATATATGTCCATTTTTTCAAAACTGGCGTATAAAAAGCCATTTCTACCATGTTTTTGTGTCCGCTCTATAAGCTTGAAACTGTTTAAACTTCACACAAATGACAATTACATGTATCAAGAGGCGAGGTGCAGAACACAAGAATCGTAACTTTGGCTAAGCTACTTCTGCAATTATGGTCTTTGGAAAAAAATGATTTCTGTAATATGTGTGTGTCTATTCTACACCTTGAAAACTGTTCTGAGATATTTTCTTGAAAATTTATGCAAACACACATCACCATGATCCAATATGCAGAACACTAAATCAATAACTCTGAATTACCGATCCTATGCATTCACTTGTGCCATTTCTCTAAACTTGAAAAGGGTTTCATAGATTTTCTTGAAACCATTACTAAAACACGCCTATACAAATACAATGTAATCGCCTATACAAATACAATGTATTTTTTACCGCCTAAAAGACTAAATTTTTAGATGAAAAATTGTGATATTTGTTATTTCTGCTCAAAATATATTGTGGGTACTCGTTAGGCGATTCTAACGAGTACCCACAATCTATATTTTAGAGTAGAAATAACAAAAATAATGTTTACCCCTGTAAACCCCAGTTTTTTTGTATAAAGCGGGGTTCGAGGGGGTAAGAATCATATAGGCATGTTTTCTTGAAACCTTGGAAAAATGTCAAGCAAGGTGAGACGACGTAAAATGTTTGTTACTTACTGTGTATCACTTGTGTCTTTTTGTTTTGGATGGCCATTTTGTGGGAAAGTAACTGTCCTTATGGCCTTCCTTTGTTTAGTTTCCATTATGGTCTGGTCGCTTCATGTTTGTGTTTCTTTCCCTTTGGTGTCTTTGATGGGTGGAGTAAGTTAATTGTATCGATTCCTGATCTTTATTTTACTTCTACTTTAACTAATTTTTGACTAATGACTCTATGAACATTGAAAATAATAGTTTCTGTGATATACTTGTATCTCCTCTGCAAAAAGAAGCCTCCGTGGTGCAGTGGTTACGCTACTCGCCTTGTAAACCAGGGGTGGTAGGATCTTTCCCGGGCTTCTCCAGACTTCTGGAGGAGTCTTTAAACCGAGGTCCCGTCTTCGTATGACTTTGGCTGTTGTTGGTACGTAAAACTCAAACACTCACTCCTGTGCAAAAACAGAAAACTGTTTTTGGAGATATTTCCAGTAAACTTCGCTTGAATGTGAAGCATCATTTGGGGATCTGCAAAAAAAAAATGAACTGTATTTCTGGTTAACTTGACTTTGGAGCTATGGCCAATAGTCATCTCAGGAAATGAACTCTATAAGCCAGAGGATTGTCATCATGAAAACACGCCTTGAACCCCCATTTTATATTGTAAACATGGGGTTTATAAGGGTAAATCTTATTTTCCCAATTTCTGCCCTACAATCTACATTTGGGTACTCGTTAGAACAATGTATTTGTATAGGCGTGTTTTCGTAATGCGTTCAGATCCTCACATATACTGTATCAATATATTTTTGTTGCTTATCTTTTGAATAAAATGTTGTTTAAACCAAGTCATCTCAGTCAAATATTCATGTCGACTTTGAGGAAAGACTAACGCACCCTCACTTTGAATTCATTTTTGATAGTGTTATGGCACTAGTCAAATGTAAGTGCACTGGCCGGGCATGATGCAGTACTAGCAGCACTTTTATTATGGTATGTATTTGGACAGTCTTGAGCAAACAGTACATACCCAGATGAGATGTCTCATCAGGGTCTACACTGTTTACCACTGGTGCACAACCACCGGCATTGAGTTGTACTTTTTCAAATCTTAGAACAGGTATGTTAACGTATTTTGTACCGTAAACCCCAAAACGGGTATTTGGCAAACACTGCAGGCCCAGATCACGCAGAGCGCGGCGTCTGATTAGGACCTTCACTGTTTGCCAAAAGTTCAGCCATTTTCCAATTCAATTTAAAGAGAACACAACCCGACACCCTTAAATTTTAAATGGACTCCTGCTATATATAAAGAGGAAGATTCCATTTGGTACAAGTATGGTAAGGAGCGAAGGTGTCCAAATATTTTGGGTATATACTGTATTACTTTTTGATTTATAAATATAACAGACAAAAAGATATACTAAAATATGTTTATTCAAATGCACTTACCCAATACACATACAAATACAAAACATTTAAGTTTATATACATATAGCACAAAGATTGTTGCATTTTAACTATTCATCTTTTTTGCAAAGTTTTCTGGTTCCCAGCTTTTACATAATCGTTATTGGATAAACAGGTAACCAGACACCCCTGACCTTAAAGGTCAGGGGTGTCTGATTACCTGTTTTCCAATACTGATTATGTGTATGGTGGGATCCAGCAAATAATACAAATATGGTCAATGAGCAAAATTAATGGCTTGTACATAAATACCTGTCTGATAAATTAACAGGGCTGAAAACCTATTTCCTAGCACGATATCACATCTATCTGACTGATTGTTATTTGGAAATAAATAAAGATACAGGGCACATTCTTTCTCAAGAACAAGAATTCCGCCGAAGGCTATGCCATGCCTGTGAGGGCGCAAAGTCACCCAACCATGATATGTAGGTCAAGGTCAAACATAGATGCTTGCATAAAAGTTTCCATTCTTAAATGCAAGCTTGTACTAAGTATCATTAATGAAGCTCTAATAATTCTTGAGAAATGAACTTAACCATTAGGGTGAACGCTAGGGTGGTCGCAATATTTTACAAAGTCAGTGAACCAAGAAATTTACGTCAAGGTCAGATATGGATGCTTGCATTTAAGTTGCCATCCCTCGATTCAAGTTTGTACCAAATATCATTAATGAAGCTCTTATAGTTCTTGAGAAATAAACTTGACCATTAGGGCGAACACTAGGGTGGTCGCAATATTTTACAAAGTCAGTGAACCATGAAATATAGGCCACGGTCAAATATGGATGCTTGCATTTAAGTGACCATCCCCAGATACAAGTTTGTACCACGTATCATTAATGAAGCTATTATAGTTCTTGAGAAATAAACTTGACCATTAGGGTGAACGCTAGGGTGGTCGCAATATTTTACAAAGTCAGTGAACCATGAAATATAGGCCAAGGTCAAATATGGATGCTTGCATTTAAGTTACCATCCCCGGATACAAGTTTGTACCAAGTATCATTAATGAAGCTCTTATAGTTCTTGAGAAATAAACTTGACCATTTGGGTGAACGCTAGGGTGGTCGGACGAACAGACGAACGGAAGGAAAACTTGACGCCTACATGTATATCGCGACAAAAAGGGGAATTACCCTTCTAGGATCAGCAAAAGAGAATCACCATAGAAAAGATTTTATAACCAATGTTTCCGACCCGGTAGGTATCATCCTGAAACCTCCTGATTCCCAGTCAGACATGTATCTGACTGAGCTGCAGAGGTCGGAACTGTATGAAATAAAGTTGGGTAAAATGCCATGATACAAGGCTTTAGCAAGTGTTATACTTGCCACGACCTTTTTATAACTCAGAAGACAGAGTGCAATAGTGAATCAGGTTGTCCACAGCACCAACGGGCAGTAGTTTTCACCACTCCAAGCTGTCATGAAATAATTGTTTTATTACACAATCAGTCGCTAAATCTTCTTTGTTCATGCCCCCCCCCCCACACACACACACCCACCCACCCCCACTCCCTCCCCCTGCAAAAGTATTCTTAGCCATTGTTGCTGACTTTGACGAAAGTCACATGAGCTGGTTCTGGCTTCTAATATTATAACATAAAAAACACTTTAAAACAGTACCTGGATAAAAGCTAAACTGATCTGCCAATAGAACTGGCCAGAAGTCTAAAAAATAAAAACATTGAGTAATAAACATGTATACTTAATATATATCAATATAATGACAAACAACTCTGAAAACCAATACGTGATATAGTACATTTTTCAAACCTCAAAACAGGCAATTTTTCTGATTAAAATTTGTGATATTTTTCTTATATATACTCCAAACAGAGGTTTTGGGTGCTCGTTAGAACTGCCTCATTGAGGCGGTTCTAACGAGTACCCACAACCTATGTCTTGGATCAGAAATAAAGAAAATAATGCTTACCCCTGTATACCCCAGTTTTCTCTATATAAAGTGGGGTTTAGGGAGGCCTTTATTTCACGGACTTGTTCACGTGATGATTAGAACAACCTTCTCAAGTCATTTGTAGACAGATTTTTACACAAAAACTAGTTCTTGACCCATTTTGTACTGGAAACCCCAAAACAGGTACCCTGGCAAACAGTGCAGGCCCAGATCGGACACCCCAGAACACGGTGTCTGATCAGAGCCAACACTGTTTGCAATAAGTTCAGCTATTTTCCAAATAACTTCTAAAATTAACACAACCTATCACCCCTAAATTTTGAAATGGACTTCTCCATTTGGCACAAAAACGGTTAAACTATTTCAGTTACAAATACATTTTATCATATGACGTCGCCTCTGAGAGTGTAATAACGTCATGTATTATTTTCGATAATCCACTAGTGGATTAAATATGCAAATTAGCTAGATACGTCCCGTAACGTTACATGTACGACGTCCTTAATGACGTCGCGTTTACTAACGGCGGAATGTTGACATTTTCGTAAACAATCGTGAATAAAATACGCTTTTAATGTCATATGATAAATAGAATCTTGCATTCGTGCTCATGTAATATTAAATTTATTAAACTCGTTGAGAAAAAGGGATAAAATGCTCGGCAAAGCCTCGCATTTTATCCCTTTTCCTCAACTCGTTTAATAAATTCAATAATACATCAGCACTCATGTAAGATCCTCTATGTCATTGTGTTTCCAGCTAGTACTCACAATCAATTCTTCTGAGCAGAAAGAAGGAACAGTGTAAATATCTAAATACCCTGCTTTTCTCTTCATTAAGGAGACTGCACTGCTGAATAAATTAATTTTGCAACACCTTTTTTGAATATCAACCAATCAAATTACTTGATGTAATTTATTCTCCCTAGAAGCCATCTGGGGCCAGTTGTTCAAAACGAACGACTTCCTTAGTTAAGGAATCGTTAAAATCATTTAATATGGCAACTATACTAATATCTTTGCTGAAAGAAATGTGAGTAGCTTTGCTTATGCAAAAGCTTCACACATTTTTTTCAGCAAAAATAAACTAGAACTGTCAGAGGATCTGACTATAGCCCCGCTATAGCCCTGTCAGAGGAGAAAGACTGATGAATTAAAGGTAAAGACTTGTGAGAGGGTTAAATCCCTAACAAGGTACCTACGCCTTATAGACTTTTCGCATTATTAGATCTGAAAAACAGTCTCAGTTAAAAAATAGGTTTTGGATAATGAAAAAAGCACATGCACATCTTCAGACCTATATGAAAACACCTGTTAAATTTCAAAAGGATTGACAAGATCTGTAAGAGGAGTTGCGATCACAAGGTAGCAACTCCCTATACATTTTAACATTAGTAGATCTGAAAAATTGTCTAAGTTAAAAAAGGTGAAATAAGTGAAAAAAATTATTTAAGGATAATGAAAAAAGAATATGCACATCTTCAGACCTATATGAAAACACCTGTAAAGTTTCAAAAGGATTGACCTAGAACTGTAAGAGGAGTTGTGGTCACAAGGTAGCTACTCCCTATACATTTTAACATTAGTGGATCTCAAAAATTGTCTAAGTTAAAAAAGGTGAAATAAGTGAAAAAAATTATTTAAGGATGATGAAAAAAGAATATGCACATCTTCAGACCTATATGAAAACACCTGTAAAGTTTCAAAAGGATTGACCTAGAACTGTAAGAGTTGCGGTAACAAGGTAGCTACTCCCTATACATTTTAACATTAGTAGATCTCAAAAATTGTCTAAGTTGAAAAAGGTGAAATAAGTGAAAAAAATTATTTAAGGATAATGAAAAAAGAATATGCACATCTTCAGACCTATATAAAAACACCTGTAAAGTTTCAAAAGGATTGACCTAGAACTGTAAGAGGAGTTGCGGTAACAAGGTACCCACTATCAAATATTACAGACAGACAGACAGACAGACGGAATTCCGGACAAATTACAGACAGACGGAATTCCGGACAAGCCAAATCCAATATAGCCCCCACTTTTTCACAGCGGGGCTATAAAAAATCTTTGGTATTGCACTTGCTACACATCACGAAAACACGCCTGTATAGTTTTGACCCCCTTGAACCCCACTTTTATATAGTAAAACTGGGGTTTCCGGAGGTATACCTTATTTTTCTTATTTCTGCTCTAAAATATAGATTGTGGGTACTCGTTAGTAGAACCGCCTAAATGAGGCAGTTCTAACCAGTGCCCACAATCTATGTGGGTACTCGTTAGAACCGCCTCAATGAGGCGGTTCTAACGAGTGCCCAATCTATATTTTGAGCAGAAATCAGAAAAATATCACAATTTTTCACCATAAAATTTCATTTTTTCGGCCATAAAGGTGGCAATGTATTTGTATAGGCGTGTTTTCGTAATGACAGTCAACAATTTGACCACTAACGAGCTCGTTAAGCTAACGACGCTTTGAACAACTGGACCCTGATCTGGATTAACACTGTTTGTAAAGATAAAGCATATTCTGGCTCATCAGGATTAATTTCTTTGATTTGAGCTTAAACATCCTCATCAACACTATTTAGGTCATTTTGGAGACCTTGCTTCCAATTTTGTTGGATTTTTACCCGATACTGAGATGAACGACATCTCAAGCCATGCCGTCCAATCAAACCAATAAGGTTTAAATGCATGGATGGTCCAACTCGCACCACTTTGCCTGGGCAGACTCAGAGCCTCTAAGTGGTTTACCAGTTACCTAACCACACTTTTCCTAGCCACTGGTTGATCAGTACAGGGCATATTCTGTCGCCAGAAACTGACAATTCCCCTTCTTGAATCAGCAGAATGCAGAAAGAGCTCATGTTCGATCTCCCTCTAAGAAAGAATATTGCCAACCCAGCGGGTATAGAATGAGTGACTTTCTGATCAGTGAGACATGCATCAAACTGAGCTACTTAAACCCTTATCTTGCTGAATATTCATTTAGGCCACACCCATTTCTGTCTATCAACCAATCAAATTACTTGATGTAGTTTATTGCTACAAATTCATAAACTGAATGCCAAACAGTGTAGATCCAAATCAGATGGCTTCTTCAGAAGCCATCTGATCTGGATATACACTGTTTGCAAAGATAGGGGTTGTTGTGAACAGCAAGATAAGGGATAAGGCTGGCCATACAACTGATGAATGGGATACACCTGACAACCATTTTATGAAGGAAGATGACTTTTGTGTTGTGGTAAACTGAGCACCGTCTACCTACTCTTGGAGGAAAATAAGATTCTTACATGGGTGTGAGGGGTGGATGGAAAAGGTCATTTTGGAGACATTGCTTCCAATTTTGTGGGACTTTTACCCGACATTGAGATGAAATGACATTTCAAGCCCTGCCGCACAATGAAACCAATAGCGTTTATAAGCATGGATGGGCCGACTCCCACTGCTCTGCCTGAGCAGGCTTAGACCCTCTAAGCGGTTTACCAGTACTCGTGTGCGGGTCGGTTTCAGCTCTGCATGGAAGCATCATGCAGCCCATCTATTTCTTCAAGCCCCGATGGGCGGGGGCTAGGTCCAAGGTAGATGGCTGTGCTTAAAGAGTAGAAGGCAATTTAGCCTTCTGCTGCCTACTACATGAACGACAAGGCTGTTATGATCATAATAATTATGTGTTGTATCTGTTGAATCAGTTTTTCTTTTTTGTCTGTTTCTCATCCACTGTGTTTCCTGTCCTTCTTGATGTCTTCGATGGTGCTTGTGAGGTCTTAACAGCTCTGTACTTTAATATACAGCACAGCAAAATTACAGCATTAATAACATACATCGAAACACAAACCACGCAGAAATCTTGAAGAAGAAAGGTTAGGATGTAGGCCAGGTATACACAGCCAGCAGCAACTGAGATGGACAACACCAACTCCAGTAAGACACTAAAGCTTGTTGTGTTCCAAACTGAAAGAAAGAAAAAATAGCATACCGTAATGATCCTAAGTATTTGGGGGACAAATGGGCCTAAGCAAACAGTGTAGATCCAGATCAGACTGCTCCGGAAGGAGCAGTCTGATCAGGGTCCACAGTTTGTCATTCCGTCTGCACCTTTTGGACTCCTTGCTGGATCATAAAACGAAAATGTTAAAATTTTAGGAGAATTACATCAAGTCCCCAAGGCGTCCAAAATTTTAGGATTCTTACAGTAGCTCCAGGAAAGGTGAGTGAGTGTTTGAGTTTTACATCCCACCAACAGCTAAGGTCATACGGAAACGGGACCTCAGTTAAAAGACTCATCGGAAAGTCTGGAGAAGCCTGCGATCGATCCTGCGATCCTTGTTTACAAGGCGAGTAGCGTAAACACTACACCACTGAGGCTTCTCAGGTAAGGAGAGTTAATGAGGATATTTGAGATATTTTCTTATTCAACAAAGATTTGGTGTGGGTACTCATTTGAATTGCTTCATTGAGGCGATTCTCACAAGTAACCACAAAATTTGTTCTAATAAGAAATCACAGTTGAATACGCTGTGGTTTTTGGCCAAGTAAATAGCTTATAGTCATATTGGGACAGTCATTTACCTGCCAAGTCCTAGACAGGTTTAGTACCTCTAAGAGCATGGGGTTAACAAGTACCTAGTGAATTTGCCCCCAAACAGTAAGTTCTCATTTAATGTGTCATCTCTCCAGCTCTCTCCCACGAAAATTATTCCTTAATTCATCCCGAAAACACGCCTATATAATTTTGACCTCCTCGAACCCCACTTTTATATAGTAAAACTGGGGTTTGCAGGGGTAAACCTTAATTTTCTTATTTCTGCTCTAAAATATAGATTGTGGGTACTCGTTAGAACCGCCTCAATGAGGCGGTTCTAACGAGTGCCCACAATCTATATTTTGAGCAGAAATAAGAAAAATATCACAATTTTTCACCATAAAATTTTCATTTTTTGGGCGATAAGGGTGGCAATGTATTTGCATAGGCGTGTTTGTGTAATGACTAACATTACTCCTCCTTATCCGAGCTATGTGTTGTTACAGAAGCTCTCCCTCATTAAAGATGCCCCCTCAAGTTTTTAAAAAAAGAAATTATATTTTTTGTTCTGAAAAACTGAAGAGGTGGCATGCTCATACTTTTGTCTGCTTATATAGCAAGGCACATTGTTTATTGCTTGTTTATAGAGAATTTTCAAATTGTATCAACTGAAAATCTTCTAAAACGTTCATGTTGTTCATAGCTCCAGGTATTAAGGAGATTAACCCTTTAATACCACTCACTGGGCTAACTGAGGAGACGTTGCTTCCAATTTTTCTAGGACTTTTACCCGACATTGAGATGAAATGACATCTCAAGCCTTACCGCCCAAAGAAACCGCTAGAGTATAAGGAGCAGTCCGACTCGCACCACTTTTCCAGGCCAGGCTTTTTCATTTAACCTTTTTTATATCAAAGGAATCTTCCACCTTATATATAGCAGGAGTCCATTCCAAAATTGAGAATACATTTTGATCATTCACCGATTGACGCTTATGACCCACAAAAAGGGTTGATGCGTCGTTCAACAGAAATCATCATCATTATCCAAAATTAAGGGGTGACAGGTTCTGTTATCTTCAAAATTTACTTGGCAAAATGGCAAAACTTTTGTAAACAGTGTAGGCCCTGATCAGACGCCGCGTTCTGTGGCGTCTGATTTGGGCCTACATGGTTTGCCAATTTCCCGTTTTTGGGTTTCTGGTACTCAATGGGTGAGTTGAGTGAGTGTTTGAGTATTACGTCTCACCAACAGCTAAGATCATACAGAGACGGGACCTCAGTCGTAAGACTGTTCCGAAAGTCTGGAGAAGCCCGGGAATGATCCTGCGATCCCTGGTTAACAAGGTGAGTAGCATAACCACTACACCACGGAGGCTTCTGGTACTCAATGGGTTAAACAGGTTTTGATATTTCACGCAAACTGTCTCCAAACTGTACAGGTCATTTTCGAGACATTGCTTCCAATTTGTGGGACTTTTACCCGACACTGAGATGAAATGACATCTCAAGCCCTGTCACCCAGTGAAACCAATAGGGTTTATAAGCATGGATGGTCCAACTCGCACCGCTTTGCCTGGGCAGGCTTAGATCCTCTAAGCCGTTTTCCAGTACTCGTGTGCAGTCGGTTTCAGCTCTGCGTGGAAGCATCATGCAGCCCATCTATTTCTTCAAGCCCTGACGGGCGGGGAGCTGTTGTAACTACAATGTATGTTTTGAACTGATTTTTTTTAATTTTAATCTGTCAGTGATTTGAAAAAAAATGTCACTTATAGAGCTGACAAACATTATGTTGTAATGCATCACGAAAACACGCCTACATAATTTTGATCCCCCTTAAACCCCATTTTTTTAGTAAAACTGGGTTTACAGGGTAATATATTATTTTTCTTATTTCTGCTCCAAAACATAGAGTGTGGGTACCCATTAGAACTGCCTCGCCAAGGAAGCCCATTCTAATGAGTACCCACAATCTATGTTTTTGAGCAGAAATATGAAAAATATCAGGACTTTTGTCTCAAAAAAATCATTTTCTGGTCGTAACATTTTACCAATATATTTGAATAGGCGTGTTTTGGTGATGGGTATGACATCCTAGAGAAGACAGTTCTTACGTAAAAGTAACTCTGTTAGATAGTATGCAACTCCATACACAGAATTTGGCTGATTCAGAACACTGCCATTCGGCATTAAACCAAACCCTCTGCCCCATCTGAAAAAGAACATACACTGTTTATATACATTGTTATAGTTGTATGAACATGTAAAAGAAACAAAAGTAAATACCATGTCAGATTATAAGAATCTTGTATGGATGTGAGGGGCGAATGGAAAAAATCTGTCCCAAGGGTCACTGTCCGGCATCACGAGGCTTGCCGAGTGATGCCGGACAGTGATCCTGAGGGACGGATTTTTCTATCCACCCCTCACACCCATATAGGATTCTTTTTCTTGTATACCTTCCATTTCTTAGCGCTGATTTTTAATGCTGCAGTCACTTCTGTTACCGACATCCGCCATATTGTGATGAGACTGCAGAAATGTTATCAAACACGCAATTATATTCAATTTGGGATCGGAACACCAGGGTCAGAACATAAATTTCTATCCCAGGGTAAAATCACGGATTTCCTTGTCTGGTGTGCAAGAATATTTTATCCAACTCAGAATTACAGATTAGGCTTTTACTGAAAAGCACCAAACAATTACTTAAATTTAAAAGCATTATTCTGTAGCATAATACATGTATGGTCATTCTCTCCCTTCCGCTGATTCAAGACAGGCAGTTGTCAGTTTCTGGTGAAAGATTATGCACTGTTCTGGTTGACCACTTACATATATAAGCCTGACCAGGAAAAGTGTGGATACTGGATAGGTAAACTGACCCGCTCAAAAATGACCTAAAATAGTGTTGACTGGGCCTTTAAACTCCAAACAAACAAACAAACATGTACATCCTGGCAATTATCAGTGAATAACTGTCTGTAAGATGCTTTACATAGCCAGTCATGAGCTACATGTAAGTGACAGATGTTTTCACATCATCACTAAAACACGCCTATATAATTTCGACCCCCTTGAACCTCACTTTTATATAGAAAAAACTAGGGTTTACAGGGGTAAACCTTATTTTTCTTATTTCTGCTCTAAAATATAGAGTGTGGGTACTCAACGAGGCGGTTCTAACGAGTACCCACAATCTTTATTTTAGAGCAGAAATAAGACCAATATGTTGAGGCGGTTCTAACGAGTACCCACAATCTATATTTTAGAGCAGAAATAAGACAAATATCAAAATTTTTCATCTGAAAATATTCTTTTTTTTGGCGTGGTTTCGTAATGTACACACACACATTTCAAGTATGTGCAATGAACATATGCCCTTGTAAACCCCACTTCATATTATGTATACAGGAAAAAGATGCCTGATGCTCTGTCTCTGGTCGGGCCCATCGGAGTCTAACTGTTGGTTTTATTTTGCTCCAGCATTTCAGTGGTTTCTTGCTGTCGAGTCCTCACCGTTGTCTCACCTCTGTGGTTCTTTGATAATTTGTGTTCACGGAGAAGTTTCACTGATGAGTTAGGAGGCCTTCATGCGGACTAAACAAATTATTTGTCTAAATCGGGACAGAAGTAAGGGCGAGGATTGTGGCCACGTAAAATCGATTTAAGTCCCCCAGTGGAATTCTTTCCACTGACCATTCCAAGGCGGTTCTTCTGTGGCGGTTTATTTATGTTGTTGTTTGTTACTTACTGAGTGTATCACTTGTGTCTTTTTATTTTGGATGGCAATATGGCCATTTTGTGGGAAAGTAACTGTCCTTATGGCCACCCTTTGTTTAGGTTTCCATTATGGTCTGGACACTTCATGTTTGTGTTTCTTTCCCTTTGGTGTCTTTGATGGGTGGAGTAAGTTAATTGTATCGATTCCTGATCTTTGTTTTACTTCTACTTTACGAAGCATAACGAAAACATACCTATACAAATACATTGTAAACTTTACTGCCGAAAATGGAAATTTTAAGATGAAAAAATGTGATATTTTCCTTATTTCTGCTCAAAATATAGACTGTGGGTACTCATTAGAACCACCTCATCGAGTACCCACAATGTATATTTTAGAGAAGAAGAAAAATAAGGTTAACCCCTGTAAACCCCAGTTTTTGAAGTACCTTTCAATCAAGTTAGTTTGACAAGCAAATGTCATTCATCAAAGTAGTCTAAAACTGGATCAAGCAATATACATTGATTGGTCTTAGATCTGATTGACATTCGAGATGTATTCTGATTGGACAGTGCAGGGTCTACAATGAAATATACAACCCTTTGTGTTTTGAATTTATTCCTGTCTTGCAGTTGACTGACAGGATGTACGGAAATACTGAATGAAACATCAGATCAAAATGAAATGAAGCTCATCAAAGCTTGAACGGATTTGTGTCCACAGGTGTACATGTATTTTCCATATACCCCCTGAGCAAAAATACACTACCCTCTTGCACTTATATGTACAATGTACATATACCTTCTCTGAATTGCGATGTTTGCCATTTTGGATGTAGTGCACAGTTGATAAGAAAGAAGTCACCCAGCGGGCAACGATCGCTCACCTGAGAACAAGCACAATGCCAGCATCCTTATCCTGCTGCATTAATTAACCCTTTTTCAAGTTTTTGTACCAAATGGAATCTTCCTCCTTATATATAGGAGGAGTCCATTTCAAAATTTAGGGGTGTCAGGTTGTGTTTTCTTCGAAACTGGTTAGGAAAATGGCTGAACTTTCTGCAAATAGTGGAGGCCCTGATCAGACGCCGCATTCAGCGGCATATGATCTGGGCCTGCACTGTTTCCCAGGGTCCCCGACTTGGGGTTTCCGGTACTAAATGGGTTAATTAAGCCATGCCCATTGCTGACTATCAACCAATCAATTTACTTGATATGATGTATTTGTTTACTTCACAAACTGCATGACAAACAGTGCAGATCCTAAACAGATCTGGATCTACACTGTTTGCAAAGATTGGGTGCCATGTTCAGCGAGACAAGGGTTAACTCTTATCCTGCTGTTCACAACAAACCCTATCTTTGAAAACAGTGTAGATCCAGATCAGATGGCTTCTGAAGAAGCCATCTGATCAGGATCTACACCGTTTACCATTCTATTTATGAATTTGTAGGAAAAAAATACATCAAGTAATCTGATTGGTTCAAAGTCAGAAATGGGTGTGGTTAAACTGAATATTCAGCAGGATAAGGGTTAAGGTTAAAGCTTGTTGACAATGTGTGTTTAGGACAGATGAAATTAGCTGGTTTTGTCTAAGGTGTACGCCTCGCCAAGGTCAGCAACATGTCCATCTGGCTAAAGTCAAATAGACCCAATATTGTGTGAATATTCCTATCTCGCCCAGTATTAAATAGAGCTGTTACTATCAGCAAGTTTGATGAAGCTCTGACCAAAAATGAAGTGGCTATGATCCAGACAAAGATTTAGATTTCCCCATTATATACATGTTGTAAGTAAGTTATGGTAGACTCAAGAGCATGTAACTCTCATGTGATGATGTGTGACGAAGATTGGACCATAAATGGTCATTTGAGGCCCAAATTCGAACTCAATGTACAATGTAGACCCCATGCTTCTCCTGTTGTGTGCAAGTGTGATGAAGATCCCCTCATAAACAGCCAAGAAAAGTTGGAGACGCCGTTTGTCCACGGTCAGTACATGTTTAGTAGCAGTTTCACAAAGATCATATCAAAAACAGCTGAGAAAAAGTGGAGACACCATTTTTCGCTTATACCTATTCTTAAGGGCAGGTAACTCCTAAGCCTTTCTTACTTTGAGGATCAAATTTGAACTCAAAGTAGACAGTATGCCTCACCTGGTTATCTGCAAGCACGATAAAGGGCTGAGAAAAGTTGTTGACGTCATTTTTCCATTGTAAGCTTATGGCAATATTTTTCACGCTCAAGAGAACGTAACTGCAAAACCACTGAGTTGTCAGGTTCAAGCCAAATTCGAACTCATCAGAGATATAATGCTTATCCTTGTTTACTAAAACTTTCAAAAAGATCTGATCGAAAACAGCTGAGAAAAAGTGGAGACACCAATTTTTACTGATATTTATGCTGAAGGGCAGGTAACTCCAAAGCCGTTGGCCCAAATTAGAACTCGACTTAGACTCCATGCCTCTCTTGGTTATCTGCAACTTTGATAAAGATCAGATCAAAAGTGGCTGAGAAAGGTAGGAGACATTGTTCTTCCGTAGGACGCCTATGGTGAAATTTTTCACGCTCAAGGGAACGTAACTGCATTAAGCCAAATTTGAAATCATCTGAGATAATATGCTTGTCCTTGCTTACAAAAAGTTTCAAAAAGATCTGATAGAAAACTGGAGACAATATTTTTCACTAATACATGTATTTTTGCTCAAGGACAGGTAATGTCATAAAGTGCCCCTTCCTTCATATCGGGACGTTAACTGGAGGCCCTCTGTGCAGGGAGAACCATCCCCTGTGCAGGTTAAAGATACCTACTGCAATTACATGATTACTTTGTAGGCTTTCATCCTGCAAACCTGGAGTAGAACCGAGGAATACCGAAATTGACCGGATATGATGTTAGACGAGAAAGCCGAATGTAATGTACACCTGCAGAAATGGCCGAATGTGACCGAGGCAGTATTAGTAGAAAGAACTAGAGCAAAGTCGATTGGGGGACAATCGCAAATATCCGCACTTTTGACCTTGACCTTTGACCCCGGAGGTCACAGCCAGCATCCGAAACCTTATGTGTAATCTACACATCCCAGGCAATCATCCTGTCAAATATGAACACCATCCGACAACCGGTGCAGGAGGAGTTCGCGTTACGAGGAAATGTGCACTGACTGACGGCAGTGATTTTTTTACCCCTGCGTCCTGGACGCACAAATAGGACTGAGGACGCACGATCATTAAATCGGACGCAAAAATATCCAACTATCGTTTTCACTGCTGTAAATATTGGCGGAAGTGATAAAATACCGCACTTTTACCGAACCTTCAACTGCCCAACGAGTCACCGAAAAATCGATACAGGTACAATTTAATGATCCAACCACAAGACGAGAACCCCCTCCATGCAAAATGAGCCCAAACTTTCACACAAGCAAGTTCAATACGAACATCAAAGTTTTCGGCCATCCAAATCACCGCCCACAAACCAACTCTACCGATGCCAGCACTTGTTCAAGTTGGCTTATCGCCAGAAATGAAAGACACGCAGCACAGGGCAATCATGTTTACATGGCAATTATATGACAGGGATTAACAATAGTGTCATAATTGAATGTTATAAATACACAGACAGTTTGTCTTTGAATTGTCGACAAAGCAGGACAGTGCAGCAATTATTGTGATTTACTTACTCTAGTTTTACTGTATTTAAGGACTCAAAAGACTGACAGGTGTAGACAATTTTTTTTTCCACTTGCCCGACCGGGCGTCGTAAGGTCAAAGTGCACCTGCCCGGCGCGATTTCAGACTTGTTCCGGGCAGCCGGGCAATGGATTTGTCAGCCCCTGAACTTAGATAGCTGGTGTCCCAATCAGGGGAGGAAACTTTTGTCGGAATATTATCTCCATTGTGCATGAAGTAGATTTCACGCACATGTTGCGGTGCGCATTTATCGAAAACATTACGTAAAATAGACTCAAAACGTACACTTTAGCAGAATTTCTTTGGGCTAGTAAACAACACAAGTTGATGATCGATTCTGTTCATTGCAAATAATAGATACTAGACCGCATTATTCTTAACTATGAATAATGGCATTTTATACTGAACCGATCTTTTTTGTACTTCCTTTTTTTTCCCCTCCAAATATTGGGACTCATACTTTCAGATTTGGGACGCACAGTTTTTTGGTTGAGCCAGTCCCAGGACGCATAGTTGAAAATTTGTAAAAAAATCACTGTGACGGACAGGACCGATTACAGTATATCAGACTTTTTTTCGAAAAGTGCGGATATAAAGAAACTCCAGGTCCTGCGATTCCCAAATTCGAACTGGATGTATAATTGTATACTGTATGCCTCTCTGCCTCATCTGTGAGTAATGGTCAAATGTGACCGATCGCAGTATTACTATAGTACTTTTACTTTTTTTTTTTGCTAAAATCTAAATTTAGCGCACCACCCAACTGAGGTAATTGTCAAGTATGACCGACTCAGTATATGATGATAGATAGCTGATAGGGGACGCAAGTTATAAGTAGAAAGAAAGGGCAAGTTTTTTTTTTGTTTTTTTTTTCTCCTATTACTGCTACTCGCTCACATCTGAGCATTACGAGCAGCATTTCCTGGGTGGTAACCAGTACTTTTTTTTTTAAGCAATGTGGATGAAGTGCCTTGCTCAAGGGCACAATAATTTGGTCAGCGTGAGACTCGAACCCGCAACCTCTCGATCACAAATCTGATGCGCTACCACTGCACCAAAGCGCTCCAAGTTATACCCTTAAAACTGTGTAGGCCTTCATCCTGCAAACCTGCATGTAATGTACACCTGCGAGTAATGGTCAAAATGTGACAGATAGCAGCTACTGTTGATAGATAGACTCGGTAGATAACAGCAACTGCATCGATCAGAATTGTTACTGGAGACATGTCAAATGACATTCATACACCAGGAATAATCGATTCTTGTCTTACCGGGAGGAGAAAACTTTTGTGCAACTTATGCCTTCAGAGATGTCACATAAAGCCCTGTAGTTATGGTCTAATTCGTGAGCTGTTTCCACATAATAGGCATATAAAGACACGAATATGCCTATTGCACAGCTGACTGCACATGTTAATGTAAGGTAGCGGGGAATTTTTGTCACAGATTTCATTTTCAGGAAGTTCAACCGAAGCAACCGCTTAGAACGTTGAGGAAAATAAATAAAAACGGGTCAGTCTGATTACCCCCAGGACACCAAAAGAGGCGCACACTAATGTCCGGAAATTGTCCGGAAAATGGGGTGTAGTGGTGCGTTATCCCTATTATCTCCACTTGGGGTGTTCAGAAATTAATAAAATTAGTATCAAATAAATTTTAAGCTCCATTCTAAAAGATTAAAAAAAAAATTCTTTTTTAACATTTTAGGGGTCTATTTCTTTAAGTTAATTTGTCCGGGAAATTCTCGGACTGTGTCCTGGATGTTGGGGGTTGTGGTGCGTTATCCCTAATATCTCCATTCGTCTGGTTAGAAATTAATAAAATTAGGATCAAATAAAATTTTAAGCTCCATTTAAAAAGATTATCAAAAAATATTTTTTATTTTTAACATTTTAGGGGTCCATTTTTTAAGTTAGTTTGTCCGGGAAATTATCGGATTGTAATCTGGATGTTGGGGTAGTTGTGCATTTTCATAATCTCGGTTTGTGGAGATCACTAATTGATAATAATTGTATCTATTAAAATTTTAAGCAGAATTCTAAAAGAATATTAAAAAAATCTTTTTATACACCTCATTGAGGCAGTTCTAATGAGTACCCACAACCCGGATTGTGTCCAAGATGTTGGGGTATTGGTTAGTTTTCCTTCACTTGTGAAAACGAAAGAAAGAATGCACAACCCGGGTAAATCCTACTTTTCTCTGTATAATCCGTGTAAATCCTACTTTTCTCTGTATAAATTTGGATTTACATGGGTTTCTCATTACACGGCTTTCAATGATCAATTTCATACATGTTGCTGCTCACAAGACGGACACTGCCATTGATTTGATGATGAACTCAGACCTAAACATATTCTATGAAACCAAATTTTGCACTTACGATTATCACAGCAAATCATGTTATCAATACACTCAGGCATTTTGCAGAAGTACCAGACTGGAAATTTTACGAGTTTACAAGTGAAGGAATGAAGTTTATGCCTGTCTGTATCTTTTTCTTTCGGAAACGCTGACATTTTTCCATTTTCCAAACATTCAACTAAATGCTGTCTCATTTTTTAAACGTCGTATATTATTCTAGTGTTAAATGAGTTCGGCGCAAAACAAAACTCTACCATGTTCGCTATTGCAAAAAGCCCACAATCATTATACAATGTAATTCGGTTGTTGTTGAACTGGGGTATACATTTGTTCCTTATTTCTGCTCAAAAACATAAGTTGTGAGTACTCGTTGAAACTGTCTCGCCGTTCTATGGAGTTCGCATACTCTCTGTTTAGAGCAGAAATATGAAAAAAATATGGGATTTTTTGTTTTATCGGAATTTCATTTTAGGGTTGCTAAATTTATATTTTCTAGACCTCTGCTTAAACGCACAGTATGGTTACTCGTCAGAACAGCCTCGGCGAGATGATTTTATTCTAAAATGTACCCGCAATCGATTTTGTTTTAGCAGAAATAAGGAAAATAATAATAAACTGCATTTTATATAAAGAAAACTGGGGTTCATGGGGGTATACATTATTTTTCCTATTTCTGATCCAAGACTTAGGTTGTTGTTACTCGTTAGAACCGCCTCAACAAGGATGTTCTAACGAACAACCACAACCTATGTTTGCAGTATAAATACGAAAAATATGACGTATTTTTATCAGAAAATTAACCATTTTGGAAATGTGAAAAATGCACTATATCTCCTGATGTTAAGTCCTAAAAAACTGGAATGCAAAGTCTTTAAAATGACCAAAAAAATGATCAACTGGACACAACTTTTGTGGAAGTCACTTTCTACTATTTCAATACAGGTATGCAGCACGCGTCAACTTATTATGAGTTAAAGCAATTAACTTAACACATGTTTAATCTCGTTAGAAAATTAATGGCTCGTAAAATCACTCAAAGTCCGTACACCTAATCCATCCATCGCCAGCAAGAAATGGATGCGGCACAATTTCGTCGTTGTTTAAGCAAACAGTGTTGACCCAGATCAGATGCCGCAATTTACGGCCCAGATCAGACGCCATGTTCTGCAGCGTCTGATCATAATGGTCCGTATAATCACCCCAAAACCGTACACTTAATTCATCGCCAGCAAGAAATGGATGCGGTTAAATAAAAATCAAAAATGAGTTCCTTTAAGAGCAATGAAAACATTCATAAGAAAGAAGATGGGTCATACTGCGTAGTTTCGGCTAATAAAGCCTCATCAGTGACCCTGTAATGATCCGGCAAAGAAAGCCAGAGGAAACATACTGCAATTTTGCGAATTTCGAATAGGCAGTCGATACAAAGACTTATATAAATCAAAATGGGGTCCAAATAATTAAAAACCTGTCTAGAATATGAGTCTAAACCAATAATTTATTTCTGATTTCTCAGAATATTCACGCTGATCTCAAAGGACCAAAAGTAAAATATAAACTGCACTATGGTTGATGTACGGGGAGACGTTTTACGGCCGCCACACAGCACAACACCACCTGCAGTCAAGGCAAATAAAAATCAAAAATGAGTTCCTTTAAGAGCAATGAAAACATTCATGAGAAAGAAGATGGGTCATACTGCGTAGTTTCGGCTAATAAAGCCTCATCAGTGACCCTGTAATGATCCGGCAAAGAAAGCCAGAGGAAACATACTGCAATTTTGCGAATTTCGAATAGGCAGTCGATACAAAGACTTATATAAATCAAAATGGGGTCAAAATAATTAATAACCTGTCTAGTATATGAGTCTAAACCAATAATTTATTTCTGATTTCTCAGAATATTCACACTGATCTCAAAGGACCAAAAGTAAAATATAAACTGCACTATGGTTGATGTACGGGGAGACGTTTTACGGCCGCCACACAGCACAACACCACCTGCAGTGAAGGCAAATAAAAATCAAAAATGAGTTCCTTTAAGAGCAATGAAAACATTCATAAGAAAGAAGATGGGTCGTACTACGTAATTTCGGCTAATAAAGCCACATCAGTGACCTTGTAATTTAATTTAAATTTCGTCGTTGTTTAAGCAAACAGTGTAGACCCAGATCAGATGCCGCATTTTGCGGCCCAGATCAGACGCCAAGTTTTGCAGCGTCTGATCATAATGGTCCGTAAAATCACCCAAAGTTCGTACACCTAATTCATCGCCAGCAAGAAATGGATGCGGTTTAATATCGTCGTTGTTTAAGCGAACAGTGTAGACCCAGATGAGATGCCGCATTTTGCGACCCAGATCAGATACCACGTTGTGCGGCGTCTGATCATTTGGGTCTACACTGTTTGTCAATGTCCCACAAATGGGACGCTAGGCATATATGGGGTAAATATCTGATCTGGATCTACACTGTTTGCCAATGTCCCACAAATGGGACCCTAGGCATATATGGGTTAAACCTTTGATTAAGATCTACACTGTTTGCCAATGTCCTACCAATAGAACGCTAGGCATATATGGGTTAAATATCTGATCTGGATCTACACTGTTTGCCAATGTCCCACAAATGGGACTCTATCCCACAAATGAGACTCTAGGCATATATGGGTTAAACCTTTGATCAAGATCTACACTGTCCCACCAATAGGACGCTAGGCATATATGGGTTAAACCTTTGAGCCAGTTCTACACCGTTTGCTAAGTAGGTCTTGGGCTCTAATTAAAGATCACTTATTATATCTTTGTGATCTTCTATAAAATAAAGTCATGTTGTGTGCAATCATTAGAATCGCCTCAGTGAGGCGCTTATAATGAGCACACGACATACATTATTATAATTAGTTGATACTTATTTCATTCATTTCTGACGACCCGAAGTGGAGATATTAGGGATAAGGCACCACTACCCACACCGATCCAGGACACAAATCCGGGAATTTCCCGGACAAATCAACTTAAAAACGGACCCCTGAAATATTAAAAATGAAAAATAATTTTTTATAATCTTTTAGAATGGAGCTAAAAAATGTATTTGAATTTCTGGCCACCCGAAGTCGAGATATTAGGGTTAACGCACCACTACCCCAACATTCAGGACACAATCCGGGAATTTCCCGGACAAATCATCTTAAAAAACTTACCCCTAAAATATTAAAAGTGAAAAATAATTTTTAATTTTCTTTGATATTATTTTTTATTAATTTCTGACCGCCCGAAGTCGAGATAGTAGGGTTAACGCACCACTACCCCCAACATCCAGGTCACAATCCGGGAATTTCCCGGACAAATTAACTTCAGAAATGGACCCTAAAAATGCTAAAAATAATTTTCAATAATCTTTTAGAATGGAGCTTAAAATTTTATTTGATACTAATTTTCTGACCACCCGAAGTGAAGATTTTAGAGATAACGCATCACTACCACCCCAACCCCCATTTCTCGGACTTGATATGATATTTTGCCCATTTTTGCCCTAACCACCTCTGTGTAAATGTTATGACCTGTCTCATGAGCCACATTCTGTGAAACAATTATAGGTAATTCAGTAAAAATGATGAACAGTGCCATGACCACTATAGATGCAAAGGTTGCCTCATAAACAGATCTCAAATTTGTGCTGTGCAAATGTCCCAAAAGCCTATCCAGGTCCTTAATATTAACAACAATGTCCTTTTCAGCACTGTAAGACCTTCTGTGTGTCCAAGAATGTACTTTGGACACATTATTCTGATAGGATTCTTTCTCTTTTCCAGTCAGTAGCAAGTGACCTCAGAATACTCACCAGGTCTAGCTGCTAGTTGCTGATGACAGCACATGTGCAAGTTAAGAAGTTCTTCTCATCCAAGTAAGTGTAGTTTCTTGCAGCCAGAAAGTGTTTTCTTGTGCTGACTTCATTTTATATAGTGGAGAATGACAAGGCTAGTGCAATGTTACACTCCTCCCTGATTCTTTTATGGAGATTTTTTTTAGTCTGGGGCTCAGTTCTTACCTTGTAGTATGCCCCAGACTCAGAAAATAGTGCTTTGACTGTAACAAAAACACAGTAGAACCTTTCTCAAACACATTCAGAAATGAAATACCCTTTTTTTTGCAGTTTCTGGTGTGCATAGTTGCTGTTTTATCATAACCTGTAGACTCTGTTTTGGTCGAAATTCAGCTTCAGTAGAAACCTTATGATTTTGATTGTTTTAGAGCCTGTCAGTATCGTTATCTAAGCCAGTTATCTGATAAGAAATGACACAACTGGCTTAATTGGTTTGTTCTCTCCCTTTTTCTTACCTGCAGAGGGTGTCCACTTTAGACTCTGATCAGTAGCAAAGGGGAGATAATGAATATCTCAAAGGCCCAGTCATTTTAGGAAAATTTGGGGATTGGGGGTGGGTTCTTAAGTTTACGGCCCATGTCCACCAATTCAGTCATTTAGGGCCAGTGCTATCAGTTACATGTTTTACATCAAAATCACTGTTTACATCCCTATTCACCACATTGCTGTGTATTATCAAATGACATCTCCAGAAAGCATCGTCCATCATGGACTTAGTGCGCAATTCTCCGAATTGAATTTGGCCGCTCTTCAGTATTAATGAAATTCCAAAAGGGCTATGAAAGCAACAACATGTATTTTAGTCAACACTTTTTTATTTGTTTTTATTACAAATAAGCCAAATTAGAATGTGGGATCACCAATGGCTGAAAATCAAAGAAAACTTCCAAACTTAAGGCATCAGGGGACAGTTTCGCATTTGAGGGTGGACGTTTTTCAAAATATTATAGTAGGAGGGTCAATAATGGCATGGCTGCTCATAGAAATTGTGATATGTGGATATTTTTTGCCAATGTGGGCTTATTTGCTGAGTATCTGTACTTTTATGAAATGGAATACGAAACTAAAACCCCGGCTGTCTGGATGCTGTGCAAGTTCAAGGTGCAGCGGCATATCTGAATTCACGAAGGTAACTTTGGCACTAAAAAGTGGCTGTTTTTCAAAGAGGATTCCTGAAAAAGTTTACTGGTTATGGTATACTTTTCTGTCTATTTCTTTGCATGTGACTGAGTGTACATGACATTCCAACAGGTGCCAAGCACTGGTGTTTTGGGAGTAAATTTACAGGATCTGTCAAAGTGAGGTGGAGTCATGATTTTTTGTATGTAAAAATTAGTGGGTGGGGTAAGTGAAATGCTGCTGCTGTCAGCCTATGCAAACAGAGAAGTGTTTCTTTGGTATTCTGTTTTGATTTCATGCATGTGTGGAGCAATTTGAAACCAAAACAAAAGTTATCGCTTTCTCCTGGAGTTGTCGATAACGATTCAAAAACTTGGTGTGACGCGGACAAAAAAGTGCTGCGATTAACTGTCCCCTGATGCCTTAAGGGAAAACGCCAAAAATTCAAGTCATCTTTTGAGGTCTTATTCACTGCAATTTGAAAAGCTTATTATTTGTCGAATGAGTACCCGCAATGTTTTTTTGCATCGCGCAGTCCATATTTACGCAGGAAATGATACGCTGTAGGTACCGTATGATTGTCCGATTTAAAGCCGACAAACAGTTTTCTTACACCAGACTGCAGCCTGTGCCCTTAAACATTTAATTCACATACTGGGGATGGAAATATTGTTTATTTTCAAGGATTTGAATATTTTTACATCTAAATATGGCCTTAAAGAGTATAATTTAAGCTAGTTTGGCTTTGTTTTTGGTCATTTTTCCCAATTTTGAATGAATTTTCCATTGGGGAAATGGGCAAAATTTTACTGAAGTCAAAAATTTGGCTCTAGTCCACTCCACAGTGGCACAGGCATTCTATCAAGCATTAAAATCTACCAGAAAAAGCAATTAACAGCATTCCAAGACAGTTCAACAGGAATATTTTAAACAAAAACAGTTGTCGAGCTTGGCAAGGGCGCACAGATGATATCGGTTTTGGTGAAAAGCTTGTACGGCATCGCAATGTGTGCGCTTGTCTGAAATTACACCGCATTGATTTTGCACGAGACCATTTAATTATTTTTCACAGGAGTACTTGATATGATATTTTGCCCATTTTTGCCCTAACCACCTCTGTGTAAATGTTATGACCTGTCTCATGAGCCACATTCTGTGAAACAATTATAGGTAATTCAGTAAAAATGATGAACAGTGCCATGACCACTATAGATGCAAAGGTTGCCTCATAAACAGATCTCAAATTTGTGCTGTGCAAATGTCCCAAAAGCCTATCCAGGTCCTTAATATTAACAACAATGTCCTTTTCAGCACTGTAAGACCTTCTGTGTGTCCAAGAATGTACTTTGGACACATTATTCTGATAGGATTCTTTCTCTTTTCCAGTCAGTAGCAAGTGACCTCAGAATACTCACCAGGTCTAGCTGCTAGTTGCTGATGACAGCACATGTGCAAGTTAAGAAGTTCTTCTCATCCAAGTAAGTGTAGTTTCTTGCAGCCAGAAAGTGTTTTCTTGTGCTGACTTCATTTTATATAGTGGAGAATGACAAGGCTAGTGCAATGTTACACTCCTCCCTGATTCTTTTATGGAGATTTTTTTTAGTCTGGGGCTCAGTTCTTACCTTGTAGTATGCCCCAGACTCAGAAAATAGTGCTTTGACTGTAACAAAAACACAGTAGAACCTTTCTCAAACACATTCAGAAATGAAATACCCTTTTTTTTGCAGTTTCTGGTGTGCATAGTTGCTGTTTTATCATAACCTGTAGACTCTGTTTTGGTCGAAATTCAGCTTCAGTAGAAACCTTATGATTTTGATTGTTTTAGAGCCTGTCAGTATCGTTATCTAAGCCAGTTATCTGATAAGAAATGACACAACTGGCTTAATTGGTTTGTTCTCTCCCTTTTTCTTACCTGCAGAGGGTGTCCACTTTAGACTCTGATCAGTAGCAAAGGGGAGATAATGAATATCTCAAAGGCCCAGTCATTTTAGGAAAATTTGGGGATTGGGGGTGGGTTCTTAAGTTTACGGCCCATGTCCACCAATTCAGTCATTTAGGGCCAGTGCTATCAGTTACATGTTTTACATCAAAATCACTGTTTACATCCCTATTCACCACATTGCTGTGTATTATCAAATGACATCTCCAGAAAGCATCGTCCATCATGGACTTAGTGCGCAATTCTCCGAATTGAATTTGGCCGCTCTTCAGTATTAATGAAATTCCAAAAGGGCTATGAAAGCAACAACATGTATTTTAGTCAACACTTTTTTATTTGTTTTTATTACAAATAAGCCAAATTAGAATGTGGGATCACCAATGGCTGAAAATCAAAGAAAACTTCCAAACTTAAGGCATCAGGGGACAGTTTCGCATTTGAGGGTGGACGTTTTTCAAAATATTATAGTAGGAGGGTCAATAATGGCATGGCTGCTCATAGAAATTGTGATATGTGGATATTTTTTGCCAATGTGGGCTTATTTGCTGAGTATCTGTACTTTTATGAAATGGAATACGAAACTAAAACCCCGGCTGTCTGGATGCTGTGCAAGTTCAAGGTGCAGCGGCATATCTGAATTCACGAAGGTAACTTTGGCACTAAAAAGTGGCTGTTTTTCAAAGAGGATTCCTGAAAAAGTTTACTGGTTATGGTATACTTTTCTGTCTATTTCTTTGCATGTGACTGAGTGTACATGACATTCCAACAGGTGCCAAGCACTGGTGTTTTGGGAGTAAATTTACAGGATCTGTCAAAGTGAGGTGGAGTCATGATTTTTTGTATGTAAAAATTAGTGGGTGGGGTAAGTGAAATGCTGCTGCTGTCAGCCTATGCAAACAGAGAAGTGTTTCTTTGGTATTCTGTTTTGATTTCATGCATGTGTGGAGCAATTTGAAACCAAAACAAAAGTTATCGCTTTCTCCTGGAGTTGTCGATAACGATTCAAAAACTTGGTGTGACGCGGACAAAAAAGTGCTGCGATTAACTGTCCCCTGATGCCTTAAGGGAAAACGCCAAAAATTCAAGTCATCTTTTGAGGTCTTATTCACTGCAATTTGAAAAGCTTATTATTTGTCGAATGAGTACCCGCAATGTTTTTTTGCATCGCGCAGTCCATATTTACGCAGGAAATGATACGCTGTAGGTACCGTATGATTGTCCGATTTAAAGCCGACAAACAGTTTTCTTACACCAGACTGCAGCCTGTGCCCTTAAACATTTAATTCACATACTGGGGATGGAAATATTGTTTATTTTCAAGGATTTGAATATTTTTACATCTAAATATGGCCTTAAAGAGTATAATTTAAGCTAGTTTGGCTTTGTTTTTGGTCATTTTTCCCAATTTTGAATGAATTTTCCATTGGGGAAATGGGCAAAATTTTACTGAAGTCAAAAATTTGGCTCTAGTCCACTCCACAGTGGCACAGGCATTCTATCAAGCATTAAAATCTACCAGAAAAAGCAATTAACAGCATTCCAAGACAGTTCAACAGGAATATTTTAAACAAAAACAGTTGTCGAGCTTGGCAAGGGCGCACAGATGATATCGGTTTTGGTGAAAAGCTTGTACGGCATCGCAATGTGTGCGCTTGTCTGAAATTACACCGCATTGATTTTGCACGAGACCATTTAATTATTTTTCACAGGAGTACTTGATATGATATTTTGCCCATTTTTGCCCTAACCACCTCTGTGTAAATGTTATGACCTGTCTCATGAGCCACATTCTGTGAAACAATTATAGGTAATTCAGTAAAAATGATGAACAGTGCCATGACCACTATAGATGCAAAGGTTGCCTCATAAACAGATCTCAAATTTGTGCTGTGCAAATGTCCCAAAAGCCTATCCAGGTCCTTAATATTAACAACAATGTCCTTTTCAGCACTGTAAGACCTTCTGTGTGTCCAAGAATGTACTTTGGACACATTATTCTGATAGGATTCTTTCTCTTTTCCAGTCAGTAGCAAGTGACCTCAGAATACTCACCAGGTCTAGCTGCTAGTTGCTGATGACAGCACATGTGCAAGTTAAGAAGTTCTTCTCATCCAAGTAAGTGTAGTTTCTTGCAGCCAGAAAGTGTTTTCTTGTGCTGACTTCATTTTATATAGTGGAGAATGACAAGGCTAGTGCAATGTTACACTCCTCCCTGATTCTTTTATGGAGATTTTTTTTAGTCTGGGGCTCAGTTCTTACCTTGTAGTATGCCCCAGACTCAGAAAATAGTGCTTTGACTGTAACAAAAACACAGTAGAACCTTTCTCAAACACATTCAGAAATGAAATACCCTTTTTTTTGCAGTTTCTGGTGTGCATAGTTGCTGTTTTATCATAACCTGTAGACTCTGTTTTGGTCGAAATTCAGCTTCAGTAGAAACCTTATGATTTTGATTGTTTTAGAGCCTGTCAGTATCGTTATCTAAGCCAGTTATCTGATAAGAAATGACACAACTGGCTTAATTGGTTTGTTCTCTCCCTTTTTCTTACCTGCAGAGGGTGTCCACTTTAGACTCTGATCAGTAGCAAAGGGGAGATAATGAATATCTCAAAGGCCCAGTCATTTTAGGAAAATTTGGGGATTGGGGGTGGGTTCTTAAGTTTACGGCCCATGTCCACCAATTCAGTCATTTAGGGCCAGTGCTATCAGTTACATGTTTTACATCAAAATCACTGTTTACATCCCTATTCACCACATTGCTGTGTATTATCAAATGACATCTCCAGAAAGCATCGTCCATCATGGACTTAGTGCGCAATTCTCCGAATTGAATTTGGCCGCTCTTCAGTATTAATGAAATTCCAAAAGGGCTATGAAAGCAACAACATGTATTTTAGTCAACACTTTTTTATTTGTTTTTATTACAAATAAGCCAAATTAGAATGTGGGATCACCAATGGCTGAAAATCAAAGAAAACTTCCAAACTTAAGGCATCAGGGGACAGTTTCGCATTTGAGGGTGGACGTTTTTCAAAATATTATAGTAGGAGGGTCAATAATGGCATGGCTGCTCATAGAAATTGTGATATGTGGATATTTTTTGCCAATGTGGGCTTATTTGCTGAGTATCTGTACTTTTATGAAATGGAATACGAAACTAAAACCCCGGCTGTCTGGATGCTGTGCAAGTTCAAGGTGCAGCGGCATATCTGAATTCACGAAGGTAACTTTGGCACTAAAAAGTGGCTGTTTTTCAAAGAGGATTCCTGAAAAAGTTTACTGGTTATGGTATACTTTTCTGTCTATTTCTTTGCATGTGACTGAGTGTACATGACATTCCAACAGGTGCCAAGCACTGGTGTTTTGGGAGTAAATTTACAGGATCTGTCAAAGTGAGGTGGAGTCATGATTTTTTGTATGTAAAAATTAGTGGGTGGGGTAAGTGAAATGCTGCTGCTGTCAGCCTATGCAAACAGAGAAGTGTTTCTTTGGTATTCTGTTTTGATTTCATGCATGTGTGGAGCAATTTGAAACCAAAACAAAAGTTATCGCTTTCTCCTGGAGTTGTCGATAACGATTCAAAAACTTGGTGTGACGCGGACAAAAAAGTGCTGCGATTAACTGTCCCCTGATGCCTTAAGGGAAAACGCCAAAAATTCAAGTCATCTTTTGAGGTCTTATTCACTGCAATTTGAAAAGCTTATTATTTGTCGAATGAGTACCCGCAATGTTTTTTTGCATCGCGCAGTCCATATTTACGCAGGAAATGATACGCTGTAGGTACCGTATGATTGTCCGATTTAAAGCCGACAAACAGTTTTCTTACACCAGACTGCAGCCTGTGCCCTTAAACATTTAATTCACATACTGGGGATGGAAATATTGTTTATTTTCAAGGATTTGAATATTTTTACATCTAAATATGGCCTTAAAGAGTATAATTTAAGCTAGTTTGGCTTTGTTTTTGGTCATTTTTCCCAATTTTGAATGAATTTTCCATTGGGGAAATGGGCAAAATTTTACTGAAGTCAAAAATTTGGCTCTAGTCCACTCCACAGTGGCACAGGCATTCTATCAAGCATTAAAATCTACCAGAAAAAGCAATTAACAGCATTCCAAGACAGTTCAACAGGAATATTTTAAACAAAAACAGTTGTCGAGCTTGGCAAGGGCGCACAGATGATATCGGTTTTGGTGAAAAGCTTGTACGGCATCGCAATGTGTGCGCTTGTCTGAAATTACACCGCATTGATTTTGCACGAGACCATTTAATTATTTTTCACAGGAGTACTTGATATGATATTTTGCCCATTTTTGCCCTAACCACCTCTGTGTAAATGTTATGACCTGTCTCATGAGCCACATTCTGTGAAACAATTATAGGTAATTCAGTAAAAATGATGAACAGTGCCATGACCACTATAGATGCAAAGGTTGCCTCATAAACAGATCTCAAATTTGTGCTGTGCAAATGTCCCAAAAGCCTATCCAGGTCCTTAATATTAACAACAATGTCCTTTTCAGCACTGTAAGACCTTCTGTGTGTCCAAGAATGTACTTTGGACACATTATTCTGATAGGATTCTTTCTCTTTTCCAGTCAGTAGCAAGTGACCTCAGAATACTCACCAGGTCTAGCTGCTAGTTGCTGATGACAGCACATGTGCAAGTTAAGAAGTTCTTCTCATCCAAGTAAGTGTAGTTTCTTGCAGCCAGAAAGTGTTTTCTTGTGCTGACTTCATTTTATATAGTGGAGAATGACAAGGCTAGTGCAATGTTACACTCCTCCCTGATTCTTTTATGGAGATTTTTTTTAGTCTGGGGCTCAGTTCTTACCTTGTAGTATGCCCCAGACTCAGAAAATAGTGCTTTGACTGTAACAAAAACACAGTAGAACCTTTCTCAAACACATTCAGAAATGAAATACCCTTTTTTTTGCAGTTTCTGGTGTGCATAGTTGCTGTTTTATCATAACCTGTAGACTCTGTTTTGGTCGAAATTCAGCTTCAGTAGAAACCTTATGATTTTGATTGTTTTAGAGCCTGTCAGTATCGTTATCTAAGCCAGTTATCTGATAAGAAATGACACAACTGGCTTAATTGGTTTGTTCTCTCCCTTTTTCTTACCTGCAGAGGGTGTCCACTTTAGACTCTGATCAGTAGCAAAGGGGAGATAATGAATATCTCAAAGGCCCAGTCATTTTAGGAAAATTTGGGGATTGGGGGTGGGTTCTTAAGTTTACGGCCCATGTCCACCAATTCAGTCATTTAGGGCCAGTGCTATCAGTTACATGTTTTACATCAAAATCACTGTTTACATCCCTATTCACCACATTGCTGTGTATTATCAAATGACATCTCCAGAAAGCATCGTCCATCATGGACTTAGTGCGCAATTCTCCGAATTGAATTTGGCCGCTCTTCAGTATTAATGAAATTCCAAAAGGGCTATGAAAGCAACAACATGTATTTTAGTCAACACTTTTTTATTTGTTTTTATTACAAATAAGCCAAATTAGAATGTGGGATCACCAATGGCTGAAAATCAAAGAAAACTTCCAAACTTAAGGCATCAGGGGACAGTTTCGCATTTGAGGGTGGACGTTTTTCAAAATATTATAGTAGGAGGGTCAATAATGGCATGGCTGCTCATAGAAATTGTGATATGTGGATATTTTTTGCCAATGTGGGCTTATTTGCTGAGTATCTGTACTTTTATGAAATGGAATACGAAACTAAAACCCCGGCTGTCTGGATGCTGTGCAAGTTCAAGGTGCAGCGGCATATCTGAATTCACGAAGGTAACTTTGGCACTAAAAAGTGGCTGTTTTTCAAAGAGGATTCCTGAAAAAGTTTACTGGTTATGGTATACTTTTCTGTCTATTTCTTTGCATGTGACTGAGTGTACATGACATTCCAACAGGTGCCAAGCACTGGTGTTTTGGGAGTAAATTTACAGGATCTGTCAAAGTGAGGTGGAGTCATGATTTTTTGTATGTAAAAATTAGTGGGTGGGGTAAGTGAAATGCTGCTGCTGTCAGCCTATGCAAACAGAGAAGTGTTTCTTTGGTATTCTGTTTTGATTTCATGCATGTGTGGAGCAATTTGAAACCAAAACAAAAGTTATCGCTTTCTCCTGGAGTTGTCGATAACGATTCAAAAACTTGGTGTGACGCGGACAAAAAAGTGCTGCGATTAACTGTCCCCTGATGCCTTAGTGTTCGCCACCAAAAGACACCGGAGGACACCGGAAGACACCAGAGGACACCTATATTCATAAATCAAAAATGATTTTTAACTTACTAAAAGCATAATTATTTAAAGAAAGACATGTATGCATACTATCAATGACAAATTTATCGATCTCCCCCCACCCGGAACCCCCACGATAAGGTTTTCTTTCAGGATGAATACCACTAAAGTGGCGAGACCGGAGGACACTTTTATTGGTACTTCTTAATGGATGTTTTACTTTGTAAAATATAATTATGTACAAAAAGACATTTCTATATACTCTAATGATAAATTAATCGATTCTCCCCACATTCTGCATGAGGTTTTGTTTCAGTATGAATACCAACGAAGTGACGAGACCGGAGGACACGCCTTCTGCACGAAATAGTTTTGTTTTTAGTATGAATACCACCCAAGTGACAATTATATCATCCCTAGCACAACGTTAACCCAATCATAAAATTTTATCTTTAGTTTCTAGCTGGTACCGTGCAACTATACACGTATTTATAAAGCTCGACTTGTGGAGGAAAAATAACCTAAACCACGTAAACGATAGTTTTTTATATATATAAAGTGGGGTTTAAGGGGTGTTCATTTCACGATTCATTCATTCATTCATTCGTTCATTAATTCATTACTCGATTCTAACGAGTATCCACAACCTCAGTTGTATACACGAAATAAAAAAAAATAGTGATCTGTTGCAAAAAAAAAAAAAAAAACAACTTTTCTACATTAAGTTTGGATTGCTGGAGTTTTCATTCATTTGGGTGGGCATTTATTCATTCATTTGTTCATTCCGTACTCGGTTGTAATGAGTATCCACAATCTATGTTCTTTAAAAGAGATAAATAACTAATCATTACGAAAACACGCTGATTCAAATTCATTGATTTTTTACCACCAAAAAAGTTTGGATTGCCGGGGTCTTCTGGTCTTCTGTCGTCTTTGTGGACATAGTGACATATTGCATTCATACATATCCCCGGAACTGTTAATTTTATGATGAATATTTTGCTATTATTCTTACTTATAATGCAAACACAGGTTGTGGGTACTCACCAGAACAGACTCATTGAAGCGGTTCTAACGAGGGTTCTAACGGGAACCCATAATCTGTTGCGTAGCAGAAATGAGGAAAAAGAAAGGAAAAGAAATTAACTGAAAAATGCTAAATGCTAAAAATAAGAAAAGCGTGATAGCTCAGTGGTTACTGCACTTGCGTCTGATGCTAGAGGTACCGGGTTCGATCCCCGGCTGCGGTTTGAAAATTTCGGTGTCCGAACACGCTCCATTGGCATCATTTGAAGGGGTGAATGTCATAAAGTGCACCGCCCTTCGGATCGGAAAGTTAACTGGAGGCCCCCTGTGCAGGGAGAACCATCCCCTGTGCAGGTTAAAGAACCCTACCGCAATTACATGATTACTGTGTAGGCTTTCATCCTGCAAAACTGGAGTGTATGTAGTATCCCTGTCTGTGTCCCCTCATGGGGTTAAGGCGAAACCGGAAGAAAGAAAGAAAGAAAGACATGGAAGTGTTTTCGTATTGATAATCAGTTTAATTAATTGACTTCTACTTCAATGTATTAATAAATTAATAAGTTAAAATTGTTTATTTTAAAAATAATAATAAATAGAAGTGATAAAAGCATAAATCTTGATTATCTTCACGTTATTGTCGTCAACTGTGCGGTGTCATCTATCAACAAGCACGCTGTTGATCATAACTTGTGTCCGATCCCATTGTGTTGAAGAACAATAAAATATGTTTATACTGCGTTGCTACATTCGATTTTAGAGGTTTGGAAATTCCAAATTTGTTTAATTTTTTAACTTTTGGCATTTATTTCTTTTACTAAAAGGTGTTAAACGATAAATAAAGGTGTCATCCGGTGTCTTCCCGTGTCCTCCGGTGTCCTTGGGTAATAAGACTGGCGCATTTTTATCTACGGTACTTCCGGTATCCATGTACCGGTATCGTAGGGGTATATGTTTTTGGCATGCAAAAGAATCATAACTACTCAATGGAAATTAATGATTATGGTCTCATTTTAAAGGTAATGCTCTTTTCTATATTTTAAATGAAAAAAGTGATTTTAACCATATATTTTGGCAGCTGTATACGTTTTATGTCCCGGTATACAGATCCGTTTGTACCGGTATCCTTGGGGGTATATTTCGTTTGTTTGATTTGAGGTTTAACGTCCCCGTTAACACTGTAAAGGTCATTTTGGAGACGTTGCTTTCAATTTGTGGGACTTTTACCCGACATTGAGATGAAATGACATCTCAAGCCAAGCCACCCAATGAAACCTATAGGGTTTATAAGCATGGACGGGCCGAGTCGCACTGCTTTGCCTGGGCATGCTTAGATCCTCTAAGCGGTTTACCAGTACTCGTATGCGGATAGGTTTCAGCTCCGCATAGAAGCATCATGCAGCCCATATATTTCTTCAAGCCCCGGTGAGGGGGGGGGGGGGGGGGGTCGGCATGGGGGTAGACATGTGTATCATGAAATATAATCAAATTTAAGGAATCCAGTGCCATAATTTTACGGCTTTATATAACATATTTTTTAATTTATTTTTCAGCTGGCTTTTGCAGGGAATCTAACTCCAAGTCCCGGTACCCGGCATTTTTTTGTCCCGGTATCCACAGGGCAGGAATTACAAACATTAAATTATATTTAAATAACTGTAACTATTGGATAAATCTGTTTACCTCTTAGAAAACAATACCCCAAGACTCTAATTTTTTTCATATCATATATGTGCTTTTATTTTTGGCTGCTTTCGTGCAGGGACTGACTCTCAAAGTCCCAGTAACCCTGGATTTTTTGCCCCGGTATCCACGGGGGTAGACATGTGTTATGTGATACTAAAATTTATCTACTGGAAAATCTTTTTACCTCTAAATATGCAATTTTCCAATATTCAATCTTACCAACTTTATTTGTTTGGAGCAGAAATAACACGTTCCCTACAAATTTTTGTGTTATGATATAACACTTATAACACATTACCATAACACACCCATGCGACATAGCGCATTTTTTCACATCTCCAAAATGGCTACTTTTCTGATGAAAATCCGTGATATTTTTCTTATAAATACTGCAAACATAGGTTGTGGGTGCTCGTTAGAACCGCCTCGATGAGGCGGTTCTAACGAGTACCCACAACCTATGTCTTGAAAAAGAAATAAAAAATAATAATGTATACCCTATATATATAAAATATATAAAATTGGGGTTCAAGGGGGTCAAAAACATATGGGCGTGTTTTCGTGACATAGTGCATTTGTTTCATATATCCAGAATGTCTACTTTTCCAATGTAAATCTGTGATATTTTTCTTAGTTATACTCCGCACTTAGGCGGTGTGTGCTCGTTAGAACCGCATCAAATGATGCGGTTCTAACGAGTACACACAACCTATATGTCTAAGAGAAAAGAAATAATGTATACCCCCGTTAACCCCAGTTTTCTCTATATAAAGAGGATTTTAATAGGTGTTCATTTCAAGGATGGGTGCCTTGCAAACGTTCTATATTCTAAAGGAATTTTCATAATTAAAAAGGATACCAGCACGTGAACAAGTCCGTGGTCGGGTATAAAAGCCAAGGCCGGGCCAGGCCGGGCCGATCCGAGCTGCCGGACCAAAAATCCGATCCAAAGATTTTATATCTAGTTTCTTGTCACAATCAAGATATATATTGTAGTCGATTTGGTATAAAATTATTATGAATAACATATTTGATAACTTCACTAAGGTTCAAGTCTCTACATCATTTTATTTTCTTATAATTACTATTTTATTATTTTTTTTCGAAATCGAGGGGTATAAAAGCCAAGGCTGTGAAAAATGGCAATATTTCTTAATTTATACCCGACCCAAGTCCATGAAATGAGCACCCCTCTCGACCCCACTTTATGTAGAGAAATCTGGGTATATATTATCTCTCTTACCTCTGTTCCAAGACCTCGTTTGTGGGTACTCAGTGAGGCGGTTCTATCAACCACCCACAATATGGATATCAAAATGAGTAATTTTACAAAGTATTTTGTTCACCACAAGAGACAAAATGGCAGGTAGTATTAGATGACTCAGACAACCCTATGCATTTTTATGGTACCAATTTTGGCATTTTCGGCTATCGCAGCACACTATATCATCAACAAATTCTGATAATTTCAATGACACCAGACAACAATCTTGAAACATTTAGGGTTTATGGTTGATAACTGATTTCCACGGTATCGAAATTTTTCCTTCGGAATCGGCGACATGATTCCCTGTTCAAGACACCTAATTAAATGTTGACGCATGTCACCTACCGATTAACTAGTCCAAAAACTGAGGTGCAGTCTGATCAGAATCCTAACGACGTATTCTTAAAATTGGCTGTGCGTCCAGCATAGATTGTGGTGTTCGTTAGAACCGCCTTATGGATATCCATCGTCTATGTTTGCGCAGTCTAGTCAGAGTAAAAATTTCAAGCCATGGCTAAGATTGGCCTGTTGTTTTGTACAGTCTGATCAGAGTGAGAACGACGTAATCTTAAAACTGCTTGTGCATCCAGTATAGATTGTGGGTTTTCGTTAGAACCGCCGTTCTTACGATTATCCACAGTCTATGTTCAGAGTCAAATTTGTTTGCGCCCAGCAATGGCTAAGATCAGCCTGCGATTTTGTGCAGTCTAATCAGATTCAGAACGACGTAATCTTAAAACTGGTTTTGCGTCCAGCATAGACTGTAGGTGTTCGTTAGGATCACCTCACCAAGGCGGTTATTACGAGTATCCACAGTCTATGTTTGGGAGCATAAATAAAGATAATGTATGCCTGGTCAAATCCCATTTTTATCTGTATAAGATGTGGTTTTCCAGGGCGATCATTTCATGGACTTATTCGCAGAATGGTTAAAATGTTGTTATTGTTTTTTTTTTTTTTTTTGTTAATTTTTTCACAAGAACGCCCAAATTAGAAATATTTAAAAAGTTGAAGAAAAAAAATCTGGGACCCGCACAGTATTACCACTAACCGCCGTTCTTTTTTTTATGAATTTATTTCTAGTAGAACGTTATAAAGAAATCTGAAAGTGTGCGCTGGTAATTACTCAAACAATTACTCGCTAAGGTGCTTAACGCATTGGATCATTAAATGATTAATGGTACATGAAAACTATTTATGATTAGCTGCAGATCTCTTATTTATTTATTTATTTATTTATTTATTTATTTATTTATTTATTTATTTATTTATTTATTTATTTATTTTACTGTTGTTGTTGTAGTTCGGACTCATCATGTAATGATAACCCTGTAAATCGGAAAATGGGGTCTACATTCGTATGACATAGTGTATTCTTCCATATCTAAAAATGAGTGGGTTTTCCGATGAAAATTGGTGATGATTTTTTTTTACTACAAACATGGGTTGTGGGTGTTCGTTAGAACCGCCTACGATTCAGTTCTAATAAGAAACCACAAGCTATGCCTGGGAGCAGATATAAGGAAAATAGTGTAAACCCCCGTAAACTCCAGTTTCCTCTGTATAATGTGGGGTTTAGAGGGTGTTCATTGCATGGACCTGTTAACATGATGATGCATTAGTTTTATAATTTCTCCACAAAACATAATATATGTTACCACACGTCTCCTGGCAAACAATCGAGATAGGAAGAATAGTATCCGGTTCAGGGTAGATAAGTCGCTTTGGTCTATGCTCACACAGGGAGGATATATATTCCCTGTTCTTGTTAATCCGACAAACCACCATAAAGAAAAAAAAACACTGAGAGTACTGGTGGGTCGATTGTCTCTGAGTGTATGTCAAAGAAATAGCCCTGGACTGTGATTTAAACTGTTTCATTCAACTCTGAAATTCCGGATTTTAAGCAAATAGTGTAGATCTTGATCAAACGCCGCGTTCTGTGGACTCTGGTCTGGGTACACATGATTCCCTTCCAAATTATATAGAATGCGCGATACATTGACCTATAACATCGATAAAAATAGCGAGACTATTTTCTGTTAATAACCATAACCTTGGTTTCCCCAAATCTGTGATTGCCACGTGAACAGCAGCACTAATCGACATTCTGTCCTTAGTAACTTTGGGTCTGTTGAAGAACAATCGACCCAAAAATGAACCGAGGGTTGATGGGGGCATACAGCAAATACCAGGCACTTTCGTATTTGCTTAGGATACTGAATTTCATCAGGGTTATGGTTTCAGAAAACAAACATAATTTTAGAGGAAAAAAATGCAATTAAAACATTTATAAATCACTTTTTTATTTACCTAGTGTAAGGATTACATTGAATTCTTGTTTTGGCGTGTGTTAAGATAAAATTTAAGAAAGCGCAACGACAGAAACCGATACTGTCAAAGCTTAAACCCTATCCTAAACACCAGAAGGGAATGAGTAAATTTATGCATATTAACCCAAATTGACAAATTGAGATTCCGAGTCAGTAGTTCTTCCTCCGCTATCCGGAACTAACAGAATGCTTGTAACACTATTGCAATGACTAGATTTCATAAAGCCCATACAAACAAATGAGGAATATATACTAAAAGCAGCTATGTAAGGGCGAGGATTGTGGCCACGTAAAAGCGGTTACCCCCCCCCCCCCCCCCCGGAATTCTTTCCACTGATTGTTCCAAGGCGGTTCTTCTGTGACGGTTTATTTATGTTATTATTTGTCACTGATTGTATGTATCGCATGTGTCTTTTTATTTTGGACATCCAGTTCACCATTTAATGGGAGAGTAAATGTCCTTTTGGATTTACTCTTTTGTTGTTTCCATTAGGGTCTAGTTACTTCATGTTTATGTTTCAAATTTTCCTTTGGTGTCTCTGATGGGAGGTGTAAGTTAATTGTATTGATTCCTGATCATTGCTTTATTCTTATTTTTCATAAGCACCAAGTTTATAACTATGCAATGTGTGTCTTATGATCAGCCGAGCTCTCTAATGCTTGAACTTAGAAACACGATATACATTTAATCGCCAATACAAAGCGTAAGCTGACCATTTTGTTTTCTACAAAAGCAAGTAATAACCTTTTATTTATGAATCGGTGTGCCATTCGGTCAGATAAGCATGATATCCAGACATTTAATGGTCTTGTCCAGAAAAGTATTTTTCATCACAGATTTCTTTCTCTGATGATTTTAACACAATTTAGAAATCATATGTAGACCACCTTTCATTGTAGTAAGCTGCTGGCATTTATTTAGGGAGAAATTGGTGTGATTTTCTCCCCTGGTTATCGAATTCCCAACCAGATGATCTAATGCTTAACCAGCGAATTTTGGCAGATGAGGATTTTTTTCGCAGAAATTAAAACTCCAAAACCTGTTTTATTTACAGAACCATTGATAAAACAAACACAGCGTAAAGGTCAGTGGAAATCATTCGGTACTACGATTCTGAAGACTGAAAAATGTTTCCATAAAATACTATATCATTATCGAATCGATAGTGCACTGCTTATCAGGTTGGCTAAAATTGGTTCCGTAGAACAATGTGTGGGTGATTCTTGGGCCGTAGAGTTTATAGTTGTAAGTTTTGTTATCATTTCTATGTGTAATGCGTAACCAACCATTTTCGACCTTCTCGCCACTGTTGTATTGTCAAGCAAAATATCGCTTGCTTTCGCGGTTATGTAGTACAAAGAAATTAAATATGCAAAATTGCCTTAAATGCTTATACGTAGATCATCCAGATGACTAACTAAATTCCTCAACACGAGCACCACTAGTGAAACGAACAACAGAAGGAGCTCTTGGCCTAAAAATATTTCAGCTGAGAATCACCAACATACAGCATAGCCATAGTGACACTTTAAATCCAATGTATAATATGAGCCAGCGCACAACAAAACCTACAGTAAGACATGTGCGCCCAGCGAAGACTCAGATCAGAGTATTCGCTGTGCGCTTTAATGATAGGTAATGGCCTAATGCTCCTCCATACAGCAAGAGAAGTCTCTGACCAGACTACACTGATGCACAGGCTGATCTGATTCTTCGCTGGGCGCATATGTAAATTATAGGAAATGCTGTGCCCCGGCTCATATAAAGATGTGTCTTATACAGAATGTGATAAGAGTATCTAAAGTGTCTGTCAAGGGTTTATATAAGGTCCAGTACGTAGCTTCCCTGACATGTTCATGAGTTAACCCCAAGCCACTTTCAAAAACGAACATTGAATCTGATTAACATTTTTGAAAAATATTCAATAAACTTCGATTTGTGGAATCGGTTACGATAACACATCCGTGTTAAATAGTGCATTCTTTCATATCTCAAAAATGGCTGTTTTTTTTTTCGATGCAAATTTGTGATATTTGTGACATACTTTTATTTATATTCCAAACATAGGGTGTGGTGCTCATTAGAACAGACTCACTGAGACAGAGAACCGCCTCATTGAGGCGGCTCTTACGAGTACGAACAATTTATGTCTAGGAACAGAAATAAGCAAAATAAGGTATACCCCAGCCCTGTAAACCCCCAGTTATCCCCATATAAAGTGGGTTTCAAGAAAGCAACCAATATGTAATACATTATGGGTTCTCAAGAATGTCATATTGCCTAAAAAAGGTAGAAGAATATTTCACTAGAGTAAATTAATTCGATATATTCTATTGTAACATGTATATATGATATGTAAAGATTGGAGTATTGTTTTGTAAGAGGTTAACAAATTTATCCAATAGATACAGTCATTTGGCTATATAAATTCAATGTTTATAATTCCTGCCCTGTGGATACCGTGACTAAAATTGCCCGATACCGGGACTTTGAGTGAGATTCCCTGCAAAAAGGCAGCTGAAACATAAAATAAAACATATGGTATATAAACCTAAATTATAATAACTGTATACAGATAAAAAAAAAATATATAACACTTGATTCCTTTAATTTTATAATATTTCATGATGCACATATCTATCCCAATGGCTACCGGGACAAGCGTACCTGGATACCGGAACTTTAAACGTATATAGCCGTCAAAATATGCCTTCAAAATCTATTATTTTTCATTCATTTATAATATAGAACAGTGTATTGCCTTTAAAATGAGACCATAGTCATTAATTTTCATCAAGTAGGTATGATTCTATGGCATGCCAAAAAGATATATCCCCCTACAATACCGGAACAAACGGATCTGGAGACCGGAACTTTAAACGTATATAGCTGCCAAAATATACGTTCAAAATCAATTATTTTTCATTTAAAATATAGAACAGAGTATTGCCTTTAAAATAAGACCATATTCATTAATTTCTATCGAGTAGTTATTATTCTATGGCATGCCAAACATATACCCCTACGATACCGGAACATTGATACCGGAGGTACCGTTGATTATAATGCGCCAATAAAAACCGGACAAACGGTCGGAACTGAATGCTTTGGTTGTTTGATTTGAGGTTTAACGTCCCCGTCAACACTGTATAGGTCATTTTGGAGACGTCGCTTCCAATTTTGTGGGACTTTTACTCGACATTGAGATGAAATGACATCTCAAGCCCTGTCGCCCAATGAAATCAATATGGTTTATTAGCATGGACGGGCCGCCTGGCACCGCGGTTCCTGGACAGGCTTAGATCCTCTAAGCGGTTTACCAGTACTAGTGTGCGGGACAGGATTCAGCTCTGCGTGGAAGCATCATGCAGCCCATATATTTCTTCAAGCCCCTATGGGCGGGGGCCGTTGATCCACGGCGGCGGTGATTACGGATCCGAACACGCTTAGTTGGCAACATTTTCACGGAGGTTCCATTGACTGGAAGATCGGCTCCATTCATGGATAATATTGTTGTGTCAGCTGCAGGAGTAATCAAGTTAGTTCAAGGCTTAAACCCCAGTAAAGCCTTAGGACCTGATGAGCTTCATCCTAGAGTCCTGAAGGAACTAGCAAATGAGTTAGGTCCAGTTTTTGCACACCTGTTTCAACAGTCTCTTGATACGGGTGAAATCCCCAAAGAATCGCTCTTAGCGAACATTTGTCCACTCTTCAAAAAAGGAGATAGGGCTCTTGCCCGTAATTATGGCCCTATGTCTCTGACTTGTGGTCTGTGTACATTGCTTGAACATATAGTCTGCTCGAACATCATGGCCCACTTGGATGAACATAAACTTTTGTCAGACAGACAACATGCATTCAGGAAAAGGCATAGTTGTGAAACTCAGCTGAGCACAGTTATTAATGACTGGGCAAAAATCTTGGACAAAGGGGGACAGGTGGACACATTTATTCTGGACTTTGAGAAGGCTTTTGACACCCCACCTCATGAAATTCTTAAATCTAAGTTATTTGGTTACGGAATTGGGGGGAAGACTCTCAAATGGATAGATTCCTTTCTTTGCTACAGAAAACAGCGTGTTGTTGTTAATGGTGAATCTTCAGAGTAGGCTCCAGTTCTGTCTGAGTCCCACAAGGGACTGTTCTTGGTCCGCTGTTGTTCTCCCTGTACATCAATGATATTTCCACTGACATTGACTCAGAAATAAGACTGTTCGCAGACGACTGTGTTTGCTACCGGGAAATTAGAGATACAGATGACTCACTGAAACTTGAGAATGTCACAGATAGATTAGGATGTTGGGCCCGAAAATGGGGCATGAGCTTTCAGCCAGTTAAATGCAACATTTTGCAGATAACTAGGAAGAGATCTAATAAAATTGAGGCTTCTTACACCTTAGAGGGAACGGTCCTCGAGAATGTGGACTCCATTAAATACCTTGGAGTGACAATCGCACACAACTTGAGTTGGAATACTCATATTAGCAACATGTGTACTAAGGCAAATAGAATACTTGGATTCCTGAGGCGTAATCTTCATCAGTGCCCTCAGGATGTAAAAGAGGCAGCATATAAAGGTCTTGTTCGCCCAATCTTGGAATATGGCAGTTGTAACTGGAACTCCAGTGGAGTGGTCCTTAACGAAGAAATTGAAAAAGTTCAGACTAGAGCTGCTAGATTTGTAACAGGCAATTTCTGCTTTGAAACTGGGAGCATGACTGGAATACTTGGAAAATTAAAATGGGAGTCTCTCAAGAAAAGAAGGAAAGACAGTAGGCTCATCCTTTTATACAAAGGTCTAAAGGGTGCTGCTAGCATTCCAACAGATGACCTTGTCCCCCCGGCTAGGCACTGTAGAAATCACCATTCATTGGCGTTTCAGACCCTTACTGCAAGAAATGACATTTATAAAGAGTCGTTCTTCCCCCGAACCATTATTTCGACAGCCGAAGGTGCTGATGACTGTGTAACTAAGTTTACCTCTTTGGTTAGAGCTAGGGACTAACTTCCCATATCACAGGTCTTGGTGTATGAATGTCATTTGACGTGTCACCAGTAACAATTCTGATTCTGATTCTGATTTGCAGCGGTGAATGTCAAAAAGTGTACAGTCTTTCGGATTGGGATGTCAACTGGAGGCCCTCTGTTATATATCCTCTGTGCAGGTTTCTGTGTGATAGATAGATATATCCCATCACAGAGAGAATATACAACAGCTTGAGAAAGTCCACCGCCCGTTGAACAACCTGTAACTTTGACCCAAGAGCCAGTGTTTTGGAATTGATTGAAGCTTTAGGCTGGTGATCTCTAGAGCAAAGACGTCTCTGTCGTATCTACAAGACAGTGAACAACATGGTTGCCGGTCCCCTCCCTGATTATATCAAGCCCAACCAGCGGACATTCCAGCGGGGTCATTCCATGACCTACCAACAGCTACACACTGGGAAGGACTTCTATAGGCTAAGTTTTCTTTCTTTCTTGGTACGTGATGTTAAGGCAAATCCTAGAGATTTCTATAGGAACGTCAACAGTAAGAAAAAAGACAGGCGATGTACAGTAAGAAAAAAGACAGGCAAGGTATTCCACCCCTTTAAAAAAGGGATGGAAGTGGTGTTCCAGAGTCAGATCCTGAACGGACAGAAGAACTGATTGGTAAGTTCAATGATCCATTCAATAAAACTGAGTACAAGGCGGTTCCATTTACTGAGAGATTAGCTCCTTTCATGGATAAGATTTTAGTTTATAAAGTTACTTAAGGGTTTAAATCCCTCTAAAGCTTTAGAGTCTGATGAGCTTCATCCTAGAGTCCTTAGACAACTGGCAAATGAATTGAGTCCAGTGTATTCACACCTGTTTCAGCAATCTCTTGATACGGGTGAAGTCCCAAAAGAATGGTTTCGCAAACATTTGTCCCCTCTTTAAGAAAGGAGATAGAGCTCTTGCTCGCAACTATCGTTCTGTGTCGCCCACTTGTGTGTCATATAAGTTGCTTGAGCATAATTGTTTGCTCAAACATCATGGCTCACTTGGATGAACACTAACATTTGTCTGACAGACAACATGCATTTAGGAAAGTTGTGCAACTCAGCTGACCACAGTAACAAATGATTGGGTAAAAAACTTGGACAAAGTAGGACAGGTGGATACATTTATCATGGATTTTTAAAAAGCTTTTGATCCGCTCCCTCATGAACTTCTAAAAAGCAAAGTATATTGTTATGGCATTGGCGGAAATACCCTAAAATGGATAGATTCCTTTCTTTGTTACAGAAAACAAGGTCAGACATCTACAAGGGACCTTTCTTCCCACTCCACCCCTCCCACCCCGACCATTAGAGATTAGAATACTCTTCCAATTTCGGTTATTTCATCCACAGAAGGTGCTACTGAAGGATAATGTAGCTAAGTGTACTTGTTTGGCGAGAACTAGAGACTAACTTTCCTTTGCACAGGTCCTGGTGAATGAATGTCATTTGTCGTGTCACCAGTAACGATTCAGATTCAGATTGCACTGGCGATTGTTCGGTGGAACGCGCTTCCAGAAGCTGTTATTAGCTCGCCAAGCCTTGACATATTCAAGGCAAACATTGGCAAGCCGCAGCATCCCAAGCCCTAGACCCCAAGTATAGTGTGTTTTAATTTGATTTAAGCTCTTCTTAACTATTTTTTACCTATCATCTTTCATCCACTTCACTATCACACTGTATCACTTTCTTTCTTCTCCTTTTAGCTTTTAACCTTGAATGTGGCATTGTGTGTGTGTGTGTGTGTGTGTGTGTGTGTGTGTGTGTGTGTATGTATGTAATATATGTATGTATGTATGTATGTATGTATGTATGTATGTATGTATGTATGTATGTATGTATGTATGTATGATTTAAGGTTTAACGTCCCCGTCAACACTGTAAAGGTCATTTGGAGACGTTGCTTCCAATTTTGTGGGACTTTTACCCGACATTGAGGTGAAATGACATCTCAAGCCCTGTCGCCCAATGAAACCAATAGGGTTTATTAAAGCATGTATGGTCCGCCTCGCACCGCGGTTCCTGGACAGGCTTAGATCCTCTAAGCGGTTTACCAGTACTAGTGTGCGGGCCGGATTCAGCTCTGCGTGGAAACATCATGCAGCCCATATATTTCTTCAAGCCCCTATGGGCGGGGGCCTATGTATGTATGTATGTATGTATGTATGTATGTATGTATGTATGTATGTATGTATGTATGTATGTATGTATGTATGTATGTATGTATGTATGTATGTATGTATGTATGTATGTATGCATGCATGTAGATAGATAGATAGATAGATAGATAGATAGATAGATAGATAGATAGATAGATAGATAGATAGATAGATAGATAGATAGATAGATAGATAGATAGATAGATAGATAGATAGATAGATAGATAGATAGATAGATAGATAGATAGATAGATAGATAGATAGATAGATAGATAGATAGATAGATAGATAGATAGATAGATAGATAGATAGATAGATAGATAGATAGATAGATAGATAGATAGATAGATAGATAGATAGATAGATAGATAGATAGATAGATAGATAGATAGATAGATAGATAGATAGATAGATAGATAGATAGATAGATAGATAGATAGATAGATAGATAGATAGATAGATAGATAGATAGATAGATAGATAGATAGATAGATAGATAGATAGATAGATAGATAGATAGATAGATAGATAGATAACAGTAAAAACATCGATTCTTGTCTTACCGAGACGAGAAAACTTTTGTGCAACTTTTGCCTTCAGAGATGTCACAGAAAATCTAATTCGTGAGCTGTTACCACACAACAGGCATATAAAGACACGAATATGCCTATTGCACAGCTAACTGCACATGTAAGGTAAGTCACAGACTTCATTTTCAGGAAGTTCTACAGACGCAACCGCTTAGACAGCCCCCGCCCATTGGGGCTTGAAGAAATAAATGGGCTGCACGATGCTTCCACGCAGAGCTGAATCCGACCGCACACGATAAACCGCTTCGAGGATCTAAGCCTCCTCAGACAGACCGGTGCCATGCATGCTTATAAACCCTATTGGTTTCATTTGGCGACAGGGCTTGAGATGTCATTTCATCTCAATGTCGGGTAAAAGTCCCACAAAATTGGAAGCAACGTCTCCAAAATGACCTTTATAGTAACAAAAGCAACCGCTTAGAACGGTTCCCCTTAATAGCGAAAAGGACTTTTCGCGAAAAGGGGTAAAGGACATTACCCTAAATAGCGGAAAGGACTAGGCACTTATTAGGGTTAAAAAAGAAACAATCACTTAATTATTTTCTTTCTGATCGAACAGCATTATTTTGCATTTGATGAAGTCATTTTCACGCAAAATGCGATTGAAATTTAAGCTGATTTATCGGGATTTCGTTCAGCTCACGCACGCAACAGCCATATTGATTAAAAGAGGATTGTTTGTTTGATTAAAGGTTTAACGTCCCCGTCAACAATATATAGTTGATTTTGGAGACGTTGCTTCCAATTTTGTGGGACTTTTACCCGACATTGAGATGAAATGACATCTCAAGCCTTGTAGTCAAATGAAACCAAAAGGGTTTATAAGTATGGACGGTCCGACACGCACCGCTTTGCCTGGGCATGCTTAGATCCTCTAAGCTGTTTACCCGTACAAGTGTGTGGTCGGTTTCAGCTCTGCGTGGAAGCATCATGCAGCCCATCTATTTCTTCAAGCCCCGATGGGCAGGGGCCGATTAAAAGAGAGGAAGAATTGAAATCATTTTGTTATTTATATGTTTAACCAATATCCCGTTGAACATGACAACTTCTACTTTTGCAGTGCAGATCCAGATCAGATGGCTTATGATCAGGATCTACGCTGTTCAGTGACGTTCCGTTTGTGAATTGGTAGGAATAAATTTCCGTATTCTGTAGATGTTAGGAAACCCCAAAAGAGGTAAGTGGCAAACAGTGCAGGCCCAGATCAGACGCCGCAGTACGCGGCGTCGGGTCAGAGCCTACACTATTTGCAAAAAGTTTTTCAGTCATTTTCAAATTGAATTTTTAAGAAAACACAACCTGACACCCCTAAATTATGAAATGGACTCCTGCTATATATAAAGAGGAAGATTCCATTTGGTACAAAAAGGGTTAACAGGGAAGTAGACACTAGATGGTTTTTCTTTTTTTTTTTTTTCTTTTTTTTTTTTGCATTTGGATGGCCCTGGGCGTTTACATGGCGTTCCTGAAGCTGACGTGAAAGGATTTACGATTTGTCTTATTCTACTTACACACACACACACACACGCACGCACGTACGCACGTACACACACACAGTTATCTCGCATTAGCCGGATGTCTAAATTACATTAAATATCTGGGGCCAGTTGTTCAAAGCATCGTTAGCTTAACGGGCTCGTTATTGATCTAACTATTCTAGCAAGTACAATATCTGCATTTGCAAAAGCTGTTCACATTGTTTTCCTCAAAAATATAAGACTATTTGCTGTATCATATTATCAATGTTTTAACGCTATGATGACTAACGACCTCGTTAGTTTTGAACAACTGGCCCCAGGAATGTAACAGGCCACAAAACCGTTTTATTGGGGCAATAGCCCCAGAGTAGTGAAGAGTGAATTTGGCACTACTTTTTGCATTAATGCATACGACCTAATCACCACCAAGACATCTTGAGAAAATATAGCGCAATATTCGAAACAGTTTCAAACGTTCCTCATGTTAAACAGCCGATGGAAATAAATATGATAATTTGAATGTTTTATAAATTTATCCATATAGTTTACCGTGACAAGGATTCACTGAGGGATTCTCCGTGTAAAAAAGGCGAATGAAAACAATGTAGACTAATACGCCATTCAGCGTCTGTTTATAGATCAGTACAATTAGCCCCTTTTACAGCTCATTTTGTATAGGAAATCCCAAAACTGGCAACTGGCAACTGGCAAACAGCGCAGGTCCAGATCAGATACCGCAGAACGGGGAGTCTCATTATGAGATACACTGCATGTTTGCGAAAGGTTAAGAATTTTCCAGATAAATTTTAAAGAAGCCACAACCAGAAATTCCTAAATTTTGAAATGGACTCGTTTCATACTGATATAAGGGTGATGATTCCATTGAGTACAAAATGGGTTAAAAGTACGCAGTGCGGGTCGATTATGTAATTCTTTGTGTCATTAACCCATATAAGACAATTGATATCTCCCAGTTAAGAAGTTTGGAGTGGTCCATGTCCAATTGTAGGGGAACCGAGTTTGTATTGTTAGCAGTAAATTTTGCGAAAACTGTATGTACTTTCAGCAAACAGTTTAGACACAGATGAGACGTCAGGCGTTGCGGCGTCTGAACTTGGTATGCAATGTTTGCAAATGTCCCCATAAAAGGCTGTTAGGCATACATGGGTTAATGGGGGTTTATATCAATAACGAGGAAGTTATTTTATTTTCAGAAACCTAATGCTTAAGTGTTAGCCCCCTAGGCATATGGACGGCCTCGGTAGCCCAGTCGGATGCGTTAATGACTTATGATCAGGAGGACGCGGGTTCGATACCAGCCGGGGTCGGCAACATGTTTCTTGGAGATTGATCATGAAATCTTTTCCACGGTGATTATCTCCCTTTTGCTGATTCACGAATGGCAGTTGGAAGTTTCTTGTTTGGTTGTTTGTATTGAAGTTAAAGGCCCAGTCATCACTATTTAGGTAATTTTGAGCCGCTCAGTTTACCAATCAACACTTTTCCTGGAGATGCTTTCCGTAAAATCATTCTTCGATATAAAAAGATTGGGTACAATATAAATGTTATACGACAGACTGCATGCATGGTACTTGTCCCAATCACGGTTGACAACTTTGCTTCCCTTTTAATTGCACATCGGTGGGTCAGGCCTCAAATTCTATGACGGTTCCAACGTAAAGGCTTATGTTGGTTGGTACCTGATGCTCTGTCTCTGGTCGGGCCCATCGGAGTCTAACTGTTGGTTTGCTTTTGCTCCAGCATTTCTGTTGTTTCTTGCTGTCGAGTCCTCACCGTTGCTTCATCTCTGTGGTTGTTTGATTTTTTGTGTTCACGGAGATGTTGCACTGATGAGTTAGGAGGCCTTCATGTGGACTGAACAAATTATTTGTCTTAATCGCGACGGAAGTAAGGGCGAGGATTGTGGCCACGTAAAATCGATTTAAGCCCCCCCCCCCCCCCCCCCTCCCCAGTGGAATTGGTTTCCGCTTACCGTTCCAAGGCGGTTCTTCTGTCGCGGTTTATTTTTGTTATGGTTTGTCTTTCGGTGTTTGTGTCGCTAATATTATTTTATTTTGGATAGCCTTTTGGCCATTTTGTGGGAAAGTAACTGTCCTTTAGGCTTTCCGCTGTTGCTGTTTCCCGTGGGGTCTTTTGCTTCATGTTTGTGTTTCTTTCCCTTTGGTGTCTCTAATGGGAGCTGTGGGTTAATTGTATCGATTGCTGATCATTGCCTCTACTTCTATTTTTTATACGAAAGCGGTTAATCAGTACAATGCACATTCTTTCGCCGGAGGCTGAAAACTGCCTTTCTGGAATCAGCGGAAGGGAAAGAATGACCGTAGAAAATACTTCATGATCAATCTCCACGAAAGAATGTTGCCGACCCCGGCAGGTATCGAACCCGCGTCTTCCTGATCACCAGTCAGACGCGCATCCAACTGAGCTACCGAGGCCGACTGGAAGTTTCTGGTGAAAGAATGGGCACTGTACTGGTTTACCGTTTACGTACATGTAGGAGAAGTGTGGCTAGGTGAACTGACCAGCTCAAAAATGACCTAAAAAGTGTTGACTTGGTCGTTACACACCAATATAAATTTATTCAGCTTGAATACTTGCTAGTAAAAACATAAAATATAAACATTTGTTTCCGAAAATTTAAAATAATTAAAAGAAACAAGAACAACAGTGAAAAGCCATCGGTGAATAAACAGTCCCTTTATATCAGGCGTAGTACATGTATATGTCTTCTGTAAAGGTTTATGCTCTGGAAAAATGAAATTCCCCAAAGGAATTTAAAACATCGAGTGGTCAAAATTTCTAGATCAGATTAGCTAGTTTCACCAAAGTAGGCCTCATAAGCCAACTTCAAGTATATTCAAGCCCCAATTGAACAATTAAAGGGATCATGCATAGGTGTGCATGAATAACATATGCAGGATTCCATATCTTCGAGGGACCAAACAAATGTTATTGCAATGAAATAAACATACATGGTCGTCGTTCTTGCTTTTCCTACGGCAAATTGTGACGAAAACGCCCCATAACTCCATATCACCCCTTAAACTAAACGGGCATGGCGGCTAGTTCAAAACCTTGTTAAAACGACAACGTCTGTTCTGCAACACTTAAAAATGCTATGTTCACTGGGACAACGTTACATCGCTCTAACGTGTAACGTAAGAAAAGCAAGGTCCATTTTTGATATCCAAAGATAAAAACTCATGTTTCAACAGAATTTTAACATGGGTTTTGTTGCGTTTACTTGACTTTTGGCCCAGAATAGCTTCAAAAGGCTATGTTCATTGGAGTTTATTCAAAAATATATTCTTTAAAATACCAACCGGATGCTAAAATTGCCTAACCGTATCCATTGATCACAAGCTATCGCCCCATCAGCACTCTCAGTGCTTTGATTAATATTGTTTGTGTGTGTGAATTTGCAACTTCAGTCAAGAGCACTTTCTGCATGACACCTCAACCACAGGCATAAGATGAAAGGTAAAAATGTGACAGCACTCAACTTCACGTGCAAAGTGACAATTAGACAATCTGTATGCATGCGAAAAATCAATGCGCGGTGACCACCCACATTGTTAGAGCTTTTGCGTATTGAACCAAGATCTTTTATGCGATTCAAATGCGCGTTTGTTTATAAAACTGTTTTCATGTTTAACTCACTTGAGCATGAAATTTATCCTGCTCATAAATTTTAAAATACCAACAAATATTGGAATTTAAAAATTTAGGAGCGGGATACATGACAGTCTGTGCTGATCAGGGCCCAGTTGTTCAAAACTAACGACGTCGTTCGTTAGTTAACGTATCGTTAAAACTTTGATCATTAAATAAGGCAAATATGCCAAAATTTTTGCTGAAAAAATGTGAGCAGCTTTTGCAAATGCAAAAGCTGCTCACATTTTTTCAGCAAAAATACCAAAATTTTCGATATTGTACTTGCTAGAACATTTAACAATATAATCACTAACGAGCTCGTTAAGCTAACGATGCTTTGAACAACTGGCCCCTGAGCTGGAAAATTGCCTGATTTGTTTTTATTTTAATAGTTATGAGCATTACAAACTTCATGCTCAAATGAATTTTTCATGAACAAGTTTTATAACCTCGGGGCTAAATACCATATTGCATGGAGTTATAGCAAGGTATCCAGTAAATGTCTACGTACAGATGCGCTTATGCGCATGCTCGCCTGAGCCTTTGGTTGACGGTTGTGTGGTAAATACCCTTTTCTCGTGGCTTGGTCAAATTAAGTTAACATGTACTTGTGGATATTTGTTAGAATCGCCTCGCCGAGGCGATTCTAACAATTATCTACTATATTTGTTTCTAGGCGTAAGAAATACTATGTTCTCATCCAACCCTATTGGTTTCATTGGGCGGCAGGGCTTGAGATGTCATTTCATCTCAAGGTCGGGTAAAAGTCCCACAAAACTGGAAGCAACGCCTCCAAAATGGCCTTTACAGTGTTGACGGGGACGTTAAACCTAAAATCAAACAAAACCAATCTCTAGCTAAGAATTCGTTCCATTGATATTGTCAGTTTTTTCGTAAAACGAACTGTCGTTATAAAAAAATAGAAGTGAAGGCAATGATCAGGAATCGATACAATTAACACACAGCTCCCATCAGAGACACCAAGAAACACAAAAATGAAATAACTAGACCCCAATGGGAACACCAATAGCGAAAAGCCAAACGGACAGTCACTTTCCCACAAAATGGCTAATTGGCTATCAAAAAACCAAAAACAAAAAATATAAGCGATACAAACAAAGACAAACCAAAGACAAACCATTACAAAAATAAACCGCGGCAGAAGAACCGGCTTCTGTAAACCCAGTAGGCACTCCACGTTGAAACAACATTGAAAACGTTGTTTTAACTTTGATTCAAAGCCGAGTCAACGTCTTGTGCCTGCAGAGAAGATGCTTATCTGTACTAAAATCACTTGTGGGAGTGTACAAAAGTTGTCTAATTTAAAGTATGGTCTTAACTGATAAGAATCGATCATCCCCGCCCCCTTTTTACAGCAGGAGTCAATTTCGAAATTCAGGGGTGTCAGGGTCGGTTATTTTTAGAAAGGTTTTAAGAAAATGGCCGTACTTTCGGCAAATGCGTTCTGCTGCATCTGATCTTGAACTTTTTTTAATGGCCTGTTTTGGGCGTGTCCCGTATAAATTGTGTTAATACCCAGCAGGCACATGACGTAATTATGACGTCACATTAACGGCGGTGCAACGTCATGACGATTATGCAACGTCATATCTACGTCGGTGCAACGTTGATTTGACGTTGCCGTAGCGACGTGTGATTGCTGGGTATTGAATATTAAGCAGTAAGATTGCAAGTTCTTGGGACTGGCGTAGCATGACGTTTGTTTTCAAGCAAAATCACTGCATTAAAAATTAATGGTTCTTTTCCGTGTATCCGTAGCCAGCAAATTACTACAGTAATCAGACACAGGCTTTATTGACTAACAAATCAGCAGCACAAATCTCGATTCATCGCTATTAAGAGGAATGGGATCACCTTCAGGGGAGGTAACTCCTGCAAAAGTATTTTTGTCTCCCATGTCTACAGAGGTCAACTCTTAAAGGAAAGAATTTGCTCCTCAGGAGCAAATTCTTTCCTTTAAGAGTAGACATCTTTTTCAGTGGGACAGGTCTTATAGAAAAAGTGGACACGAAGTCCCAAAAGTTGTCTACCTTGTAACAATGGCGGAATAATCTAGCAGGTGTTCCCATTCCCCTTAATTGATTATTTGAGCGGTTCTTACTCATATTGCCTTCTACTTGTTTATCATTAAATCATCATCTCTCACTTGTACTTTTCAAAGAGTTTTATCATTAACGACTGTGATGGGAAATTAGAACGTAATAAATCCCTTCTTATCACAAATCTCAACGGGCTAACAACGTTGTACCAACGTTATAAACGTCGTTTCAACGTTGAATTAAAGTTAATATTTACATTTCCAGTGTAAAGTCTAATGTAAACCTATAGAAAACAATGTAATTCATAATTCCTTGAACGCATCGAATCACATGATTTTCAGTGACGTCAAGTGACGCCAGTCTTAATCATGGTTCTCTACGGGCGTTGGTGACGTCAACGCTGTTCCGCTGATTATAGTGAAACGGTGTATAAATATTTTTCAGCTTTAAACTTTTGCCCTATAAGCTTTTTCACCCAGTTATGAGGGGCAAAGAATATAAATATAAAAAAATAAACTTAATTTTTCTGCTTTTCATGAAAGTATGAACGACAGTGGGTCGCCAGCAAAGTTAAAATGAACCCCTTACTTTGCACGCGATCCACTGCATTCATACTTGCATGGACAGCAGACAAATAAAATTCATTTCTTAAATAGCCTCGGGAATGGTATATCATATAAAATGTATGAATCTTCATGAGCATGTATATTTCAGGGTTCCAGAACTGAACCCAACCGTAGCTGCTCGCTTGTGCGGCAAAGTACCCTTTTCACTTAGACCGGACCAAAATATTTTACTAACAGACAGTTAAGTTTGATAAAAATGTAGGCTGTTTCCCAGGTTTACTAGTCTCAACCAAACCGGAATAACCAGTTTAAACTAAATATGACTTCAACAATTACTGAAAAATACATACTTTTGCGCCAGATTTTCTTTATTTTATCATTTTGAAAACACGCCTTTAAAAATACATTGTGAACTTCACCGCCGAAAATAAAAACGAACATTTTAAGGTGAAAAAGGGTGATATTTTTCTTATTTCTGCTCCAAAATATAAGAAAAATAAAATTTAACCCTGTAAACCTCAGTTTTACTACACAAATGTGGGGTTCAAGGCGGTTAACATTAGATAGGCGTATTTTCGTGATGTTTCGCCCTCTTGTCACATCTATTCGCCTGGTAATTTTGTTTGTTTGATTTGAGGTTTAACGTCCCCGTCAACACTATAAAGGTCATTTTGGAGACGTTGCTTCCAATTTTGTGGGACTTTTACCCGACATTGAGATGAAATGACATCTCAAGCCCTGTCGCCCAAATGAAACCAATAGGGTTGATTAGCATTTACCGCGGTTACTGGACAGGCTTAGATCCTCTAAGCGGTTTACCAGTAGTAGTGTGCGGGCCGGATTCAGCTCTGCGTGGAAGCATCATGCATCCCATAAATTTCTTCAAGCCCCTATGGGCGGGGGCCGTCACCTGGTAATTGTAATCCTGATGAAACAGCAAGCCCTCGTCGAACTTTCTCCCCCTTTCTCCGGGAGACAATGCAAAACACGTATCGTAAAATGCAAAACGAAATCAAAGCACTAACAACACTGGTGAGTTAATTGTCTTTGAGTGCAGGCTGGGAAAATGGCCCTGAACGGATACTTACCCAGCAGGCACATGGCGTAATTGTGACGTCACATCAATGTCGGTACGTCATGATTTTATGCAACGTCAAATCTACGTTGGTGCAACGTCATGACGTTGCACCGACGTTGATTTGACGTTGCCCTAGCGACGTGTGCCCGCTGGGTTAGACTGTTTCGTTTAACCCTTAAATTCCTGTTTCTGCGGCGTCCGATTTGGATCTACAATGTTTGCAATATTGTCCCAGCACGAGCCAGATCCGTAGCCCCTTTTGCACAGCACTCTGACGTCACATCGATAAGAATACAGTTGCTATTTTCTATGAAGAATAGTCACCTGGATTTCATATAAATCAGTGATGGTCACGCGGAGATCAACAACGTAAAACTACTGTGCTTAGTAACTGTGTGCCGATTGACAAACAATCGACCCCAAAACAGCAAGAAAGTTACCCAGGAGAAGCCACAGTCAACCCAGCAGACAACCGTCGCTATGGCAACGTGAAATCAACGTCGGTGGACCCACGTTAATGTGACGTCACAATTACGCCATGTGCCTGCTGGGAAAGAACAAAGCCATTTCAAGCCACCAAAAGAACAGGGACCAGTTGTTCAAAGCCTTGTCAGCTTAACGAGCTCGTTAGTGGTGAAATTGTTAACTGTTTGAGCAAACTTGTACAATAATTAAAGTTCTGGTATTTTTGCTGAAAAAAATATGTGAGCAGCTTTTGCTGCATCACATTTTCTAGCAAAAATATTAGCAATTTTGCCACATTAAACTGTACGTTAACTTATGACTTTTTTAGTTTTGACCTACTGTGCCCAAATTTATAAGGGTGGTTGTGTCTTAGTTCAGTAATGGAATAGCACATTTCATAAACCCATGGATGAAAGTGTTAAGGCAAAACAAACGAGTCAGCACGTGTTTATTTGTTTGTTTTAATTGATGTTTTTCGTCCCCGTCAACACAATTACGTTACTCTTGGAGACTTTGCTCCCAATTTTGTGGAACTTTTACACACCATTGAGATGAAATGACATCTCAATAGGGTTTATATGAAGGAACGGTCCGACTCACACCATTTTGCATGGGCAGGCTTAGACCCTCGAAGCGGTTTAACAGTACTCAGGTGCTGTCGGGTCTTAAAGAACTATATCAACGCCTCATACTATCGAATCATGTTTTCTTGTTAAAAGAAAAATTCTAACACAGCGCGCCTATATAGGCAATGAAAAATAACTGTGTTTTATTCTACAACAAATCACGACAAGGAAGAGCGACGTGCCAATTAATGACGTCACTAGTCGATTTCCTTGACGTTAGACGGTGTAACGTCATATTCTCGCATCGAAAACGTTAGAAAAGGATATAAATGCATGTGTTTCAGTCGATAATTTTAGCGGGATTTCTTTTAACAATGGAAAAAAGTTGTGAGAATTTGAAGGAAACAACAGCATTATTGCCGAGTTTCAGCGTGTTTGAATCGAAACAGATCAGCTCTAGCCAGTGATTTGTTAGGTATTAAATCACAGTTTATCGGTCAGTTGTAAGTAGACAAATCACGCGCGCTACGCGCTCGTGATTTGTCTAATTTACAATTGACTTCCAAAATGTGATTTATTACTCAACAAATCACAGCTGGAGCTGATCTCTTTCTTAAACAAAACGTAAAAGAATGCCTTTCTTAGTTGAGATTTAGCAAATTAGGCATGGACCAATAGGGGAGGAGCCTAGGAGGAATTAAACACATCAACAGTTTTTAAAGTCCCCATGTAAATGCAGTGAAATTCCGCTGTTAAGACCACCAAAAATTGAGACGAAGTATCTCAAAAGGTTTCAGCCATTTTTTTCTGCACCTAGTGCCTTCTAGGAAAAGACACATTTGGAGCTGTTTAAAAAAGGTCTTAACAGTCCCAAAGGTGGTTTTAATCCTTATCTTGCTGTTCACGACAACCTCTATCTTTGCAAACAGTGTAGATCCAGATCAGATGGCTTCTGATCAGGATCCACACTGTTTGACATTCAATTTATGAATTTGTAGGAATAAATTACGTCAAATCAACGTCGGTGCAACGTCATGACGTTGTATAAATGTCATGACGTTGTACCGACGTTGATCTGACATCGCAATTACATCACGTGCCTGCTGGGATTTCTCCAGCCAAATCTCAGAGACAATCGACCCACTAGTGCTATCAGTGCTTTGATAGGCGAAATGGAGATATTTTAAGAATGTCTTTTCAATACTGTATTAGATTAGTTAAGTTTTGTGTATTCATTAGAATCGCCTCGAAGAGGTACACATAACATACTTCTGCACAATGAAGTATGAAAATATCTCCAAATAAACTCTTGAAGTATTAGATCTCCTAAGGGACCCATGAAACAGTTCGAATGAGCCATGGTTAGTGAGCCATCAGTGTTCGAGTCATAAAGGTTTTACTGATTATCATATGACGTAACATGTATGTTGTGCTATAACGTCATCATCCTTGTTTTTATGGAACGCATAGACTCCATTACAGTCAGAGAGATAGAGAATACCACCCCAGTAGGCACATGACGTAATTGTGACGTTACATCAACGTCGGTGCAACGTCATGAAATTTATGCTACGTCACATCTATGTCGGTGCAACGTCGTGACGTTGCACCGACGTTGATTTGACGTTGCCCTAGCGACCTGTGCCTGCTGGGACGTATGTGTCTTTGGACATCAAGTTTATCAGGCAAGGCTTCGAGAACGCTTGTAGAATTGCGAGGCTTGCCGAGCGATTGTACATGCGTTCTCGAAGCCGAGCCTGATAAACTTGATATCAAATGCCACGAATCTGGTATTTTATTTATCAATTAATCCCCTTGTACACTCACATTTTTGAAAAAATTTCCAGCAGTGCAGTTCATAGAAGTGCAATGTCACGTTGACCTGATACAGCTCACTTGTCCTTAGATAGCATATATTTATCAGGTCAAGATGTTACAATGCAATTAATATAGGGGGTAACTGATAAAATCCGATACGAAGTAGTCTGGTTATACTATGCGGTACAGTATATGCAGTCATAGTGTTTATATTATAATGTTATTAATCAAGTAATTTTGTGTTGGCCCAGATACTGGTCCGAGGTATGTTGTATTGGCCCCAGGCCGAAGGCCAATACAGCTGACCGAGCACCTGTAACTGGGTCAATAATTAATGACAGTTAAATGAACTGACACAATTCAAAAACATGATTATTAATTTTTGACCTCACTCGACCTACGCTTAATATTGGTTGACCTGGTGTTAATATGGATGACCGATCAAAGAGGATAACCAATTAATAATATGCAGTATATTGTTCATATATACAAGGGGGGAGGAACTCTCGCTTCGGTAGGTGTTTTTGTATTAAACAGATGATTTAAGCACAATCTTGACACAGCTTTTATCGCAGAGTACGGGCGAAATAACAATGTTTTGTCTGCAAAAAGAAATTTGTGCAGGCTTTCAGTAGTATGGATAAACACGTTGGATTTAGTTCATTTCAGCGATCCATTCGTCAACACTCTGGATATGAAAATCATTCATATGAAGCAGCGCAGTGTTTTCAAAAATCCTCAAGTAACGAGTACACGACTTTTTCAGAAGAAAATACCATATAAGTGTTTATTTAGTATTCAAATTAAAATTTTTGAACTTTATAAGACGTTTTCAGTAAATGGTATCGTTAACACTCGATCAGAAATGAGATACGTACACACTCTGAAAACCAGCATATAGTTGTTTGTATTGTTTTTTTTTTTTTTTTTTTGGTTTTACGGCCCTTTCAAGATTATTTCACTCATATCGAGCCGATCGCTAATCAGAAGTGGGCGAAAACCGGAGTACCCGGAGAAAAACCACATGACCTTCCGTCGCAGAACTTGGCGTCTCACATATGACCCGAGCGAGGCTCGAACCACAGCGGTGAGAGACCTAATGATCAAGAGTCAGCGCTCTTAACCACTAGGCCACATATAGTTGTTTCTCGTGACAACCTGAAAAGCAGGATAACAAGTATCTTTGACAATAGTGGTGGCCAGATGAACAGCCGATCACAATTTCCGCTCTCTTGTCACTTAAGAAGACATTGCCCAGTCTAGAACATTGTCGCACTTGAACTATTTACAATGTTGCGCCGAGTTGCGAAAAAATGACGATAAAACAAATGGTTCAGATTTAAAATATCTGTAAAAACAAGAGGCCCTTTGGCCACTATACTCACCATAGTTCAGTTGGGCTCTGTCCCACGGAAGACATGCGTTTCATTAAGCTATTAAGGCTTGAAAAATCTAAGTAGAGGCCCACCCAAGGACTATGCTGCGTAATTAGGTTTCCAGCTTTTCTTGTTCTTGTGAAAACGTTTACAAAATATTAATATTGGCCTAATTTTTGGGAGAAGATTTAACGAATAGATGAACAAAAAAGCTGAAGATGCTTATTGCCTTTTATACAATATAAGCCATCATTATTGCATTGCATACAAATGTTCTAGAAAAGGGTAATCCCTTTGAAGCAAGGACTACAAGACAGACCTGAAAACTGTGGAGTGTACACTATTTTTTATGGACCAGACTAGCTAGTTTCGGCCAGTTAGGCCGCATCACTAACCCTCAAACATTTACGAACCCCTGCAGTGGCATCAATGATCCCAAATGAATGGAAAATAAATCCACACTTTGATGAAGAGCAGATAAACATTTTACGGACGCCAAATATTCCCATAAAACCAGCTACGGTGAAATATATTACTTTCTAGAAAAATGTAATCCTTTGGAAGCAAGGGCAACAAGAAAATAGAAATAAAGCCACACTATGATAAAGATTGAAGTCTCAACATTTTATAGTTCCCAGGAAATTTTTGATGAAATTTAACTTAGACCTATGATAGAGAGAAAGAATTAAAGTAAAGATGAAATGGGATGTCAAGAAAAACACTGCCTCTTACACTATGTAAGTTATCATCCCAACTGCATATGAAAAATAGAAATGAAGGCAATGATTAGGAATCGATACAATATTAACCCACTGCTCCCATCAGAGACACCAAAGGGAAAGAAACACAAGCATGAAATAACTAGACTCTTAACATCACTAGCGGAAAGCCAAAAGGACTGTCTTTCCAACAAAATGGCCAGTTGGCTGTCCAAAACAAAAGGATCTAAGCGAATACTGGTAATCACTTAGAGGGTCCAAATTAGAAGTAGAGGCAATGATCAGGAATCGATACAATTAACCCACAGCTCCCATCAGAGACACCAAAGGGAAAGAAACACAAACATGAAACAACATACCCCAACGGAAACACCAACAGCGGAAAGCCAAAAGGACCGTTACTTTCTCACAAAATGGCCCAAAGGCTATCCAAAATAAAATAATACAAGCGACACAAACACCCAAAGACCCCAAGCCTGCCCAGGAAAAGTGGTGCAAGTTGGACCGTACATGTGTATAAAATAGAAGTAAATTCAATGGTCAGGATTCCCTATTTGTTTCACTGAAGGCATTGCTTGAGATGTCATTTCATCTTAATGTTGGATAGAAGTTCCAAAAAAGATTGGAAGTAATGTCTCGAAAATGGCCTAAGTGCTGTTGACGGGGCCGTTCAACCTCAATTTCAACCAAACAGGCATCATCATTTCGTATGTTTATGCCGTTCGTAGTTTGTTTTTGTTTTTTTTTGGCGTATCGCGCGAAGATAGTAGACGCTTTTCTTTTATCTTTGTAGTTGAGACGTTATTTGTTTTGTTTTGTCAATATATCAGCCGGTGCAAGACAAATGCTAAAATATGACATGTGCGACTAGTGAATACCTAGACCAGTCCATGCATCTGATCGGTGTAATATTTCGCTTTTGAAACAATAGTGAGCTATTACACTACTCACACCTGCTCATTGTACGGACGATTCTTAATCCTAACCAACCGCACAAGTCGAACATCAGATCCTGAACAGCGTAACGAGAAAAAAATGTCATTGGGGCCTCGAAAAGGATCGGTTTATACAACAAGCAGGTGTGGGAAGTGTCAAATATTACTACTATTTTTAAAACTCAAGAATACACCGATCAGACTGCCCGGGTATGCAAGCTGGTCTGGGTAGTCTATCGTCGCACATAAATTGCCTAATTGTAGCTTTTTTCTTGCACCGGCTCATTAATTAAAATAAATATGGTTGAATCTACACAAAATGCCTACTTTTTGTGGGTGTTATGCCAAATACTGCATCGAGTGAGGTAAATGTCAAATTAACGTTACAAAAAGTGTTACACTTTTCATTAAAACTGTGCTACAGTGTACAATATTGTTTTTTGGTCGACAAAAGTTACTAAGCAATGGAGCTTTTTTTAAAATAGTGCTTAAGTCCACCTGATCATCACTAAAGGTAGCTGTTATTTATAGAAAATAGCCGCCTTATTCTTATAGCTGTGTGGACGGCGTATTTAATAATATGGTTATCAATAGAATCTGGACTAAAATCGTGTGTTGGGTTTAGCAAACAGTGTAAACCCTAACAAGACGCGACAGAGCGCGGCATCTGATCAAGGTCTACACTGTTTGCTTTTTGTACACGGATCTTGGAATAAACAAATGTTTACCGTCTAAGTCACCGTGTATTTTTCAAACCCACCCAAGAGACAGCTGACCCACCGGTTCTATTACTACTTTGATTGAAGTAAGTTTGTTTGTTTTTATTGGGCCGAGTCAACACTATTTAGGTCATTTTATCCCGGTCAGTTTATCTATCCACACTTTTTCTGTGCAGGCTTATACGTTAACCAGTACAGCGCCGTTCTATCGCCAGAAACTGACAACTGCCCTTCTTGAATCAGCGGAAGGGAGAGACTGGCCATAGAAAAGATTCCATGATCAATCTCCACGAAAGAATGTTGCCGACCCTGGCAGGTAACGAAGCCGCGTCCTCCTGATCACCAGTCAGACGCGCATCCAACTGAGCAACCGAGGCCGGCTTAAATAAAGTAAGATAATGCCTTTTTATAACGAGCAGATCATTGCAAGAAGTTTAGTTCTCAGCCACGACAGTATTTTTCCGCTCATGTAAGAGACCATTGAGGACCTCAAGAGATGTCTGCCTATTCTTCGTTAGCTTGTATGACTCTTTTTATTTTCAGAGATAAATGTAAACCTAATTCTGTTGTTTTATACCTCAACGCAATTAAACCAATGCTCCAGAGTGGGCTATATCTTCTTAAGTGACAAGGGAGCGGACATTACAACTGCCTGTTCATCTGGCCACCATTATTGTCCAAGATACTTGTAACCTTTAGAGAATTTGGCGCCTTTTACCCTGCTTTTCAGGTTGTCACGAGAAACAACTACATGCTGATTTTCAGAGTGTGTACGTATCTCTTTTCAGATCGAGTGTTAACGATACCATTTACTGAAAACGTCTTATAAAGTTCAAAAATTTTAATTTAAATACAAATAAACATTTCTATGGTATTTTCTTCTGAAAAAGTCGTGTACTCGTTACTTGAGGATTAATGAAAACACTGCGCTGCTTCATATGAATGATTTTCATATCCAGAGTGTTGACGAATGGATCGCTGAAATTAACTAAATCCGACGTGTTCATCCATACTACTGAAAGCCTGCACAAATTTCTTTTTGCTGACAAAACATTGTAATTTTGCCCGTACTCTGCGATAATAGCTATGTCAAGATTGTGCGTAAAATATATGTTTAACACAGAAATACTAACCGAAGCGAGAGTTCCTTTCAAGATGGCGACCGCCTTGGTGTAAAATTGTGACGTCATCGTGACGTAGGTTTCCCCCCTTGATATATACCGTGTTCTGTGCGGTAATAAGGAATTCTGGGCGTTCTTTAGTTTTTCGCATGTCTTTTCGTCAGTCGTTCTGTCCCTTTTGTTGATTCCAGTGTTACGAGATGGAATAGGAAACCTCTCTGGTGCTTATGCACATCTAAATTATTTTAGTAGATATATGGTAGGGCGGTGCGAGTGAAATATTTTAGGTGAAATATGGTACGCAAACTGTGCGGCTCCATGAACAAGTCATGCACATATCATACGATGTATGCATGAGTGGTTTATAGAGAGCTGTTTTTACAATACAGGGGGCCGCTAAAAGGCAGAGTCCTATAGAATTTGCCTAAAAATCGCCAACCGCCAAATTGTGCCATATATGATTTTTATTCCCGTCACGTGTTGTGTGGGTGTTCGTTTTGACAGGAGTCATGTCATTGATTATAGGGTCGTTTCATCAATTTTTCCTATGGGAAATATACTATTTGAACGCAAATCCATTATCTACTCGATGTTTGCTATCTGGCTTTGTTTGTGGCCGGTTTCTCCACCTCGCCACGAATTGAGCAAGGTAATATGAGAAGGCATGATTTTCCGGTAGTATTCATAGATATATAAACCCTGAAAAAAGCGGACACTTTAGCAGCAGGTCAAGTTGTAAGAGTGAACACAACATTGTGACGGGGAAATAGAAAGTATATTGAAAGGTATGTTAAATCTATGTTTAGTATTATTTTTGTATGAACATGCTTGTAGGTTTTGGAGGGGTTTACTTCTAGTATACCCCAACTTTCTGAAGCCTATTCTGAATTCACTGTTGTGGCCTGTAGTGATTAGGCTACTAGCTTTGCCAGATAGACGTCGCAGAATTGATCCCAGGCTTCTCCAGTAGTAGAATGAGTCTTTCTAAGTGAGGTCCTGTCTCATGCCTACCCTAGATGTTGGTGAGACGTAAAGTTTGGACACCCGCTCATTCTGGATTCATTTAGGCTTTTAGACCCCTTTTGTAGAATGTAATTAATAAACGCCGGGTCACTTGTTTGATCCATGACTTGTGACTAGCTGTGGTTAGAAAACCGTGGTTCCGTCCCAATATGATATTAGGTGTAGAGGGGACGTAAACTTAAGACGGGTTTAACCACATCTTCATCATCAGGGCAAACTCTTACAAGAGCCTGTTGGGTTACCCGTGATGATGAACCGTAATGAATTTTATTTTACAAGCATGTTCGCGTTGATTAGAAATAATTTTGTTCAAGAAGAATTACGAGTTCATTTTGTAATGATGCCGTTTTTGTCTGATAACTCAGTTTGTGCATGTATGTACATATAAAGAACGTGATGATGATAAGTGGGAGTATTTGGTCGCCACACGTCATAACGGCCTGAGCGGCGGGGATGACGTCAGCTGCGTCATCGGCGTCGCGAGGACGGTTGTGACGGGGTGCCTACCAAATAGAGAGAATTTACGGCAAACAGTGTTGGCCCTTATGAGACACTAACAAATGTTGTGGATTATAGATGAAAATCGTCTGTTGTAGTTTCTATCTGTTATTAATGTATTGAATTTGTGAATAGCTATATCTGTGAGCCGTGTCGCGGAGAAGGATATGAAATAGAGATTGTTATGTTTCCTGTAATTGGCAGCTGACCAGGTAGCGCAAAGGCGTGGTCTGTTCAATTGCCTCTTACTTGTGATAATGTAGTGAGCACAAATTTGATGAGTATTATGCTCAGTAGTAGTGAGCATTAATTGATTTTTGTAGTGCTCAGTAAGGAAACATGAACTTTGAGTATTATTGTGTCAAGCGCTGGGTGCTGATAATTTGATGCACAGTCAAGTTGAGTTCTGCTGTACGGTTATTTGTCGCATGCACTAATCAGCCTGTATGTCTGGTCGGCGCATGCGCAATAACGGTATATGCATGAACATATTCTCACTTCTCCGGGAGGGGGATCATGATATAGCATGTATGTTTTGTGACTCGTTTCTAGTCCCGTTATCGTAATTTGCAGGCATAACAATGTGTGACCTGCTGCTCCCTGCTTCATAGCAGCAGGTACTGGTACGACGCTAGGCGTTAGGGTCCAGCAAGCGCGGACAGACCGCCGTAATCAGCGCCTACCAGGGTAGAAGCAGAATCTAGATCATTGTTCGTTGTAAACAAATGCGAGACCATGGAAGAGGTCAATTAACCTGCAGGTCATTTAGACGATCACTAAACTTCTGATCAGCAAACGTGATCGCTAAACCTAAGATTATCAACTATGTTGATAGACTAGTTCTACTAGTTCGCGAGGGGAACTGTCACGCGAGTGGGGGATTCACCCTAAGTTATAAACTGGCCAGTCGCGTTTTGTGTTGTTTCTTTTTTTGTTTTTGTTGTTGTTTTTGTTGTTTGCTTCTGTAGGTATTCACGTCACCCGTTCCGAGCACAGAACAGTGTTTTGCCTTCGGAGCGGACGTCGTGAGTTGGCTACAGAAGCAACAAATTGTGAGGTTTTGTGTTAGTAAGTGTTGTATGTAGATACTGTAAATAATTCATGTCATTCATTTAACATCTTTCTTGTGCCTTACCCCACAGCTGCCCGTACACCTGACAGAGATCACGCTCGGTTGTCTTGTCAGCATGGGGGTTTGCGGGACGCCGTAAACCCACATGTAACATTTGGTGTCAGAAGTGGGATTTGATCTCTGGCTGGTGTTCCCGGCTGTGGAACAGCACATTGATACTCTGAATCATCAACTTTAAAAAAAAAAATGCATTGACAGCCACATTTAGAAATTAACTTTAATCTTCCTTCCTGCGTTGATGAAGTGCGAAACCCATGTATTCAACTGAATGGATACTGACAAGTCGATAATTTCTGAGCAGGAAGGCAAGGCAAACCCCACTTTTTCTTGGTAACGAAAAATTTAAGTAGACCCCACTTAATTGTGTTACCTGACATTCTACTAAGTTAAATTGGAGCTACTAATTGATCTTACCCACACATGGTTCTGACGTAGTGACGTTAACAATTTACTGACGTTGACATAACGGTAGCGTTAATATTTACGCAGTGGCTTGAGGTTAGGTATGACGTAATAGAAACAGTAATGGTGACTTGTTATGATCGGAGTTTTGTAATGTGATGAAACTTCGGATTGTAGCATTTTACTGTAAACGTCGTCGGTTTATGACGTCATATTAGACTACCAGTACGCAACGTCATACTTTGCTAAAAGCATTTGACATTTCAAATCGCGTGTGCTTTAATAACTAACGTTTTAGTTAGATTAACGCGTATAACACATATCTTAACGTTTTAGTTAAGCCCATTCAATCATCACTGATCATAACTGATCAGTTTATAGTGGTTTTGATAGTAACGTGAGATTTACGTTATCAATAATGGAGCGTTTAATGCAAATGGGAAAGGACTTAGGTTATGAGGGGAAGGAGTTACAAGGTTTTGTTAAAGAGCAGCAAGATATTGAGCGGGCAGAAAGGCAAGAGCAAAGGGATTTAGAAAGGTTAAGGTCTGAAGAAAAGGAAAAGGAAAGGCCAGAAAAAGAAAAGGAAAGGGCACATGAACTAGCTATGTTGAATGTTAATAAGGAACTTGAAATGGCACGCATTAAGACTGAAAGGGAGGCAAAAGAGATTAGTGAGGCCCATTTAGAACAAATAAAACATGGGTTTGAGCTACAGCACCAAGAATTAAGGAATCAGTTAGAAATGCAGAGAGCGAAGCTCGAGCTAGAATTTTAAAAGCAAAAAGCTGAGAAGGTGGCGCATGCCCGGGATCCTAAGTTACCTTATTTTGAAGAGGGTAAAGATAAAATGGATAGTTATTTATCTAGGTTTGAGAAATATGCTACGGCTAATAAATGGGATAAGAGTGTTTGGGCCGCGTATTTAAGTGCATTGCTCAAAGGGCGCGCACTTGATGTATATGACCGGTTGTCAAATGAGGATGCGGCGGATTATGAAAAGTTAAAGGACGCTTTATTAAAGAATTTTGACATGACAGAGCGCGGATTTAGGAAACAGTTTCGTATAGTAGGCCCGAGAAATCAGAAACGTTCATACAGTTCAGTAGTAGACTGAGAAGTTATTTAGAAAAATGGCTTAATATGGCAAAGATAGAAAAATCTTTTCCGGCTGTCTGTGATTTCATGGCAAGGGATCAGTTCCTGGAGTCATGTAATAGAGAACTGTATGTACATCTGAAACCAAAACAGTTTGGTAATTTAGATGAAATGGCTAGGGAGGCAGATTTGTTTGCAGAAGCGCGCGGGGGCGTATATAGTTGCATTAATAAGGGGCAACGCGATAATAGAGGCGCAGCGCAGGGGAAACAGGACAAAGTTGACTCGAACAAACCGAGTGGTAGACCGGATATCAAGTGTAGCATATGCGGTAAGGGGCATTTAACAATTAAATGTTTTAAGAACCCCGACAGGAAACAATTGTATAGCGCAGAGGTAGGAGCAACTGGAGTTGGGGATAGCGGTGTTAAGGAAAATTTTAACACGCGCGTAGAGACTCAAGGTTCTCAGGTTAAGAATGAGAATACGCAGAATGTAGGTCGTGGTTATACACGTGGTCGTGGTAATTTTAGAGGGTCTTTTCGCGGACGCGGTAAAAATAATAGCACACCAACTGGCGCAGCACACCAAGTTAGTTTTTGTCAAACGGAAGTAACTAGGAAAGGTGATGAGATTGGAAGTATTTTTGAAAATAAGGTTGGTGATCCTTTGGTTTCGGATAGGGAGGAGTGTAGTAAGGAAACTAGGGAAGGTGTCTGTTACTTCTTAAAGGCAAGGTTACCGACGGCACAAGGATTGGTTAATAATAAAAAGGTGGTTGTATTAAGAGATACTGGGTGTACAGGCTGTGTCGTTCGGAGAAGTTTGGTTTCGGATAGTCAGTTAATAGGGAAGGAATCAAATGTTACGTTGATTGATGAATCCACACAAAGGTATCCTTTGGCAATGATTGACATTGATTGTCCTTTTTTCACTGGGAAAACTGAAGCTTTGTGTATGGATGATACGTTGTACGATTTGGTTATCGGTAACATTGATGGATCAAAACTTCCTGATATGTCTCATTTCTCAGCTGCGGCTGTAACTAGGTCTCAAACTAGGCAGGATGAGAAGCCTTACAGAAAACTTAAGGTTCCCGATCAGATCATTAACGATGACAAGGAGGCTTTCAAGCAAGCTCAGGTTGATGATCCAACTTTGGAAAACATCAGGAAAAGGGTTGTATCTGGGAACAAGACTGTGAGTCGTGGTTTAAACTGAGGTGAAACTAGGTTTATTGAGAAAAAAGGTTTGGCATATAGGGAGTTCACCAAGGGTAACAAAGTCTCTTTCCAACTTGTGGTCCCTCAAAGTTTCCGAGGAAAGGTGTTGAAACTGGCTCATGAAACGCTTATGTCTGGTCATATGGGTATTAGGAAGACATTGGATAGAGTTGTAACTGAGTTTTACTGGCCCGGTATTTGCGGTGATGTCGCTAGATTTTGTAAATCTTGTGATATTTGTCAGAGAACTATTCAGAAAGGTCGGGTCACTAAAGTACCTCTAGGAAAAATGCCATTGATTGATACGCCATTTAAGAGGGTGGCAGTGGACATAGTTGGTCCAATTGAGCCTCGATCTGATAGGAAATCTCGGTATATTTTAACCATGATAGATTATGCGACAAGGTATCCAGAGGCGATAGCTTTACCGAGTATTGAGACGGAACGTGTCGCGGAAGCGCTTATTGAAATGTTTAGTAGGGTTGGCATTCCTGATGAAATGTTGACTGATTGTGGATCACAGTTTACTGCTGAGGTAATGAAGGAAGTCAGCAGACTTCTTTCTCTTCAACAGTTAACGTGTAGTCCGAGACACCCAATTTGCAACGGACTGATAGAGCGTTTCCACGCTACGTTAAAGCAGATGTTACGTCGCATGTGTGCTGAACGTCCAAAAGATTGGGATAAATATCTTCCAGCTTTATTATTTGCGGTAAGGGAAGTCCCACAAGAGTCTTTAGGATACTCCCCTTTTGAGTTGTTATATGGACGTAACGTCAGAGGTCCAATGGCAATATTAAGAGAATTATGGGCTGAAGAGGTACGCGATGAGCAAGTTCTTTCGACGTATCAATACGTTATTGAGCTTAGGGAAAGGTTAGAGCAGACATGCAAATTAGCGCGTGATAATTTAAAGAAGGTTCAGATTAAGCAGAAAGCTTATTATGATAAAGGCGCGAGGTCGCGTAAATTTGACGTCGGCGACAAAGTACTGTTGTTACTACCGACAGACAGTAATAAATTATTGCTTCAATGGAAAGGTCCTTATGAAGTGGTTGAGGTAGTGAACAGAATGGATTATAAGATTGACGTCAATGGAAATGTTAACACATATCACGCTAACATACTGAAGCAATATGTGGAACGTCAAAATGTGACGTCACATTGCTTGCTTTCTGTAGAGTCCACTCCGTCAACTGAAAATGATGACGTTGACGAATTCTCATTGGAAGATTGCGCTTTTCCTACTGCAAAGCAACCAGAGACGTTTAAGGACGTCAATATTTCAGAAATGTTAACGCAGGATCAGCGTAAAGAAATAGAGACGTTGATAAAAGAATACCCGGACGTACTGTCCAGTGTACCAGGACGAACTGACCAAATAGAACACGACATAAAGTTTCTGACGACGGAACCAGTGAGGTCAAAAGGTTATGCCATACCATATAAAGTACGGGATGTAATGGAAAAGGAAATTCAAGATATGTTAGATTTAGGAGTTATTGAGCCATCAATATCTCCATATTCATCCCCTGTAGTACTTGTCCCTAAAAAAGATGGTTCGGTGCGGTTCTGCATTGACTTCCGTAAACTTAATAAAGTGACGGAGTTCGATGCAGAACCAATGCCAAATATGGAGGAGGTTATAAATAGAATGTCGGGGCACAAATACTTTAGCAAATTAGATTTGTCAAAAGGTTATTGGCAGGTAAAAATGACGTCTAAGGCAAAACCCCTAACTGCGTTCGAAACCCACAAAGGCTTGTTTCAATTCAAAACTATGCCCTTCGGTTTGGTAAACTCAGGAGCAACATTTTGCAGGTTGATGAGAAAGATTCTGTCCGAACTTTCTAACGTTGATAGCTTCGTCGATGATATGTGGATCTTTACCGAAACTTGGAAAGACCACTTGACGTCATTACGTGAAGTTTTGGATAGACTTAGGACAGCCAAGTTGACGGCAAAACCTTCCAAGTGTATGATTGGGTATAGCAGTATCGAATGTCTTGGTCACAGTGTAGCTGCTCAGTCAGTTAGACCGCAGACAAGATACAAGCTATAAAGGATGCTCCTCGACCTTCTACTAAGAGACAAATAAAGTCATTTCTTGGGTTGGCTGGTTTCTACCGCCGTTTCATTCCAAATTTCTCATCTATCGCTTCCCCTTTGACAGATTTAACTAAGAAAAGTAGACCAAACAAGATCACAGACTGGCAGGACCATCATGAAAAGGCTTTTCAGACCCTGAAGAATCGACTCACGTCTAGTCCTATTCTTCGTCTTCCTATCTTTCATGACGGGAATCCGTTCATACTCCGGACGGACGCTTCTGATGTTGGTATAGGAGCCGTTTTGCTCCAAGAATTTGAAGGGGAAGGACGACTTCCCATTGCTTATGCCAGCAAGAAACTTTTGCCTCGTGAGAAAAACTATTCTGTAATAGAGAAGGAATGTTTGGCTATTATCTGGGGTGTTGAGAAATTTCGCAAGTATCTTTACGGAGTAGAATTCCTGCTTGAGACTGACCACAAGCCCTTGTCTTATATGCAAACAGCAAAAGTTCTCAATCCTCGAATTATGCGTTGGGCAATGAAACTACAGCCGTATAGATTTCGGATTGTTGCAATTCGGGGCCAAGAAAATTTGGGGGCAGACTACCTTAGTAGGTAATTCTTCGCACGGTTGTTGTGTAAATAGCTGTCTTGTTTAGATAGGTTCATCCTATTCCATCTCTATACACAAAGAAAAAACATTTCTGATTGTTTTTTCTCCAAAAGGGGAAACCTTTGTTACGAGATGGAATAGGAAACCTCTCTGGTGCTTATGCACATCTAAATTATTTTAGTAGATATATGGTAGGGCGGTGCGAGTGAAATATTTTAGGTGAAATATGGTACGCAAACTGTGCGGCTCCATGAACAAGTCATGCACACATCATACGATGTATGCATGAGTGGTTTATAGAGAGCTGTTTTTACAATACAGGGGGCCGCTAAAAGGCAGAGTCCTATAGAATTTGCCTAAAAATCGCCAACCGCCAAATTGTGCCATATATGATTTTTATTCCCGTCACGTGTTGTGTGGGTGTTCGTTTTGACAGGAGTCATGTCATTGATTATAGGGTCGTTTCATCAATTTTTCCTATGGGAAATATACTATTTGAACGCAAATCCATTATCTACTCGATGTTTGCTATCTGGCTTTGTTTGTGGCCGGTATCTCCACCTCGCCACGAATTGAGCAAGGTAATATGAGAAGGCATGATTTTCCGGTAGTATTCATAGATATATAAACCCTGAAAAAAGCGGACACTTTAGCAGCAGGTCAAGTTGTAAGAGTGAACACAACATTGTGACGGGGAAATAGAAAGTATATTGAAAGGTATGTTAAATCTATGTTTAGTATTATTTTTGTATGAACATGCTTGTAGGTTTTGGAGGGGTTTACTTCTAGTATACCCCAACTTTCTGAAGCCTATTCTGAATTCACTGTTGTGGCCTGTAGTGATTAGGCTACTAGCTTTGCCAGCTAGACGTCGCAGAATTGATCCCAGGCTTCTCCAGTAGTAGAATGAGTCTTTCTAAGTGAGGTCCTGTCTCATGCCTACCCTAGATGTTGGTGAGACGTAAAGTTTGGACACCCGCTCATTCTGGATTCATTTAGGCTTTTAGACCCCTTTTGTAGAATGTAATTAATAAACGCCGGGTCACTTGTTTGATCCATGACTTGTGACTAGCTGTGGTTAGAAAACCGTGGTTCCGTCCCAATATGATATTAGGTGTAGAGGGGACGTAAACTTAAGACGGGTTTAACCACATCTTCATCATCAGGGCAAACTCTTACAAGAGCCTGTTGGGTTATCCGTGATGATGAACCGTAATGAATTTTATTTTACAAGCATGTTCGCGTTGATTAGAAATAATTTTGTTCAAGAAGAATTACGAGTTCATTTTGTAATGATGCCGTTTTTGTCTGATAACTCAGTTTGTGCATGTATGTACATATAAAGAACGTGATGATGATAAGTGGGAGTATTTGGTCGCCACACGTCATAACGGCCTGAGCGGCGGGGATGACGTCAGCTGCGTCATCGGCGTCGCGAGGACGGTTGTGACGGGGTGCCTACCAAATAGAGAGAATTTACGGCAAACAGTGTTGGCCCTTATGAGACACTAACAAATGTTGTGGATTATAGATGAAAATCGTCTGTTGTAGTTTCTATCTGTTATTAATGTATTGAATTTGTGAATAGCTATATTTGTGAGCCGTGTCGCGGAGAAGGATATGAAATAGAGATTGTTATGTTTCCTGTAATTGGCAGCTGACCAGGTAGCGCAAAGGCGTGGTCTGTTCAATTGCCTCTTACTTGTGATAATGTAGTGAGCACAAATTTGATGAGTATTATGCTCAGTAGTAGTGAGCATTAATTGATTTTTGTAGTGCTCAGTAAGGAAACATGAACTTTGAGTATTATTGTGTCAAGCGCTGGGTGCTGATAATTTGATGCACAGTCAAGTTGAGTTCTGCTGTACGGTTATTTGTCGCATGCACTAATCAGCCTGTATGTCTGGTCGGCGCATGCGCAATAACGGTATATGCATGAACATATTCTCACTTCTCCGGGAGGGGGATCATGATATAGCATGTATGTTTTGTGACTCGTTTCTAGTCCCGTTATCGTAATTTGCAGGCATAACAATGTGTGACCTGCTGCTCCCTGCTTCATAGCAGCAGGTACTGGTACGACGCTAGGCGTTAGGGTCCAGCAAGGGCGGACAGACCGCCGTAATCAGCGCCTACCAGGGTAGAAGCAGAATCTAGATCATTGTTCGTTGTAAACAAATGCGAGACCATGGAAGAGGTCAATTAACCTGCAGGTCATTTAGACGATCACTAAACTTCTGATCAGCAAACGTGATCGCTAAACCTAAGATTATCAACTATGTTGATAGACTAGTTCTACTAGTTCGCGAGGGGAACTGTCACGCGAGTGGGGGATTCACCCTAAGTTATAAACTGGCCAGTCGCGTTTTGTGTTGTTTCTTTTTTTGTTTTTGTTGTTGTTTTTGTTGTTTGCTTCTGTAGGTATTCACGTCACCCGTTCCGAGCACAGAACAGTGTTTTGCCTTCGGAGCGGACGTCGTGAGTTGGCTACAGAAGCAACAAATTGTGAGGTTTTGTGTTAGTAAGTGTTGTATGTAGATACTGTAAATAATTCATGTCATTCATTTAACATCTTTCTTGTGCCTTACCCCACAGCTGCCCGTACACCTGTCAGAGATCACGCTCGGTTGTCTTGTCAGCATGGGGGTTTGCGGGACGCCGTAAACCCACATGTAACATCCAGAAGGTCAATACAGCTGACCGAGCAGATGGCCGTAAAAAGTCTCCCTGCCCTACATCATAGTGTAGTTTATAATTTATTGTCCTTTGGAATCATTGATTCCATTGTGGAATTTTGAAAATATTTTAGGGTCACTGATGAGGCCTAATTGGCCGAAACCAGCTAATCTGGCCCAGAAAACATGTACACTTCATATTTTCCAGTTCTGTGGTGTATTCCTTGCTTCCAAAGGATTACCCTTTTATAGAACATATTTGTGTTTATGTAATCTTTGTTGTTTTTACTGGTGAATTATTATAATGAATTATTAATTGACAGTCCTGTATTGTTCGGAGGTCATCCGTATTAACACTGAGGTAAACAATCAGTAATCATATTTTTAATGGTGTCAATTAGTAAAATTGTCATTAATCAAGTAATCTCGTATTGGTTCTCGGTAAGCTGTATTGGCCTCGGCCTTCGGCCTCGGGCCAATGCAGCAGACATCGGACCTGTTGCTGTGCCAATTAGAAATTACTTGACTTACAACATTATATATCAATAATTTAAATCATTACACCAGTTCCTAGTTAATTTCTTATATAGTGTCACATAATTTCAATATAGTTTCCAATAACAGTTAATTTATTTTCATTTTACAGTTTTAGAATAATTTAGGTTGGCAAAGATGGAAATACCTGTTGTCAAACATATGCTCAAAGTACTAACTGAAGTTTTGCTTCAATCCAGCCTAACATGTGTCCCCACGCTTCTGTCAAAATATTTTCTCACACTGGCCAACCAATTAGAAATTCTTTAATGTGAGCATTTTGTCAGATAAAGTATTAGTACTGATTACCATGGCGAGGGAATGTTTATATACTGCAGACTTTCAAATTAATTATATGTCAATATATTACAAGAAAAGATATCCATTACGAAACACGCCTATACAAATATATTGTAAACTTTACCGCCGAAAAAGGGAAAATTTTAGATTAAAAATTGTGATATTTTTCTTATTTTTGCTCAAAATATAGATTATGGGTACACGTTAGAACCGCCTCATCGAGGCGGTTCTAACAAGTACCCACAATCTATATTTTAGAGCAGAAATAAGAAAAATAAGGTTTACCCCTGCAAACTCGAGTTTTTCTATATAAAAGTTGAGTTCAAGGGGTCAAAACTATATAGGCGTGTTTTCGTGATGATCCTGGTAAAATGCTGGGACCAAGTAAATAAACACAGGCATTGGTTGACATGTTGATATCATCGTGGACATTTAGTATTAATTAAAAGACTAAAGGTGACATCATCAAATAGTTTGTCATACACAATGTGTTGCATGCTAAAGGAACACATATATGTAGTAGTGATAGGTATAAGAGACACTTGTACTGCCTTGCGGTACAAGCCGGCTTTTATAGCGACGCGGTAGAGTGTTGGCCTGTCACTCCGGCGGATCAGGTTCGATCCCCGGCCGGGTAAAGGTGATTAACATTTTTTCACCTGTTACATTTGGCGCCCAACGTAAATGACCCACAGAGACTCGGACCACATCCGTGTACCGGCGAATTTTGTTGGAAAGATTGAGAGATTCGAGGACGAATCTTAAATAGGAGGGGGAATATGTAGTAGTGATAGGTATAAGAGACACTTGTACTGCCTTGCGGTACAAGCCGGCTTTTATAGCGACGCGGTAGAGTGTTGGCCTGTCACTCCGGCGGATCGGGTGCGATCCCCGGCCGGGTGAAGGTGATTAACATTTTTTTCACCTGTTACATATACAAGAACTAATTGTTTGAAATACAAGACTTAGACAAACAAAAAATAACATGTAAAATGAAATCAACAAAAACTTATTATCATTGTGACAGTATCGCTATTATAGTATGTATTGTGTAAACATGAAATCAACAATCATTATGACAGTATCGCTATAATGAAATCAACAATCATTGTGATTGTATCGCTATAATAGTCTGTATTATTTAAACATGAAATCAACAAAAACTCATTATCATTGTGACAGTATCGCTATAATAGTCTGTATTATTTAAACATGAAATCAACAAAAACTCATTATCATTGTGACAGTATCGCTATAATAGTCTGTATTATTTAAACATGAAATCAACAAAAACTCATTATCATTGTGACAGTATCGCTATAATAGTCTGTATTATGTAAACATAAAATCAACAATCATTGTGACAGTATCGCTATAATAAAATCAACAATCATTGTGATTATATCGCTATAATAGTCTGTATTATGTAAACATGAACTCAACAAAAACTTATTATCATTGTGACAGTATCGCTATAATTTGGTCTTTCAACGATATTCTTTTAAATTTCTGTATCCAGGTACTGTGACAAATATATTTTAGCATAATGAAAATAATAATAAAAACAGCTTTATTTGGCTTAAAGCAATATCTTTTATTAATTATTATTGACTGAATAGCATTGAATAAGCAATAATTCATATTAATATTAAACAACTAAAATCTATAAATCAGAATTTAAAGGCTTAAAGGCAGTAACACATCGTTATACAACTGTTTATTTTCAAAGGTGACCCAAATGTAAAATCAAAGTTGAGTAAGCAAAAACAATAATTATAATAAGATGAAGAACAAAAGTAATGCAAGCAATAGTTATTACATAAACATACGACACTGTCTTACACAAAAACAATGTCAATGCACATTCAAAACATTATTTCAAAACATAATTTCTAACTATCATAGTACTAAACAAATGCATCATCCCAGATTATTTGCTTAGCAACAGCCTCCGCATTATCATTATTTGGCAGACTAAGATCAAAAGAGTGATCAGCTGGCGATTAGAGATAGCCAATACACAAGTGATAAATGGCTGAAAAGCCTGAGGAAAGTCCATAAAATTAATTGAAGTCCAAATTGTCTGGGGCTGAATGGAAAATGAGCCAGAACTTGTGTAGTGCCATACATTCTGGTATAAATGCCATTAGCAGTAACAGACTAGAGAGTGTGGTAAAAACTAACACTTGACATATCAAATATTGGCATAAAATATAGCAAAAGGCCCATATGCCTCAAAAAGTGATCATGAAAAGTATGGGAGGATGAATTAAAAACAAATATCAAAATGCATACACAAAATACCTTTCCACATTACACCGGCAAATATGGTGTCAAAACACAAAAGGAGGTGTATAGGATCATACGCTGAAACAAACCAATAAAAATATTCACAAAGTCATACATGTAAATGACATAGTTTACTTATACGCAAAATGAATTCTATCTATCTATCTATCTATCTATCTATCTATCTATCTATCTATCTATCTATCTATCTATCTATCTATCAATAATGCTTAACCCATTGCTGGGATTAGTAGCATGTGAGTGCAAAGTCAGGCTAAAAGACAAGTGGTGAAAATTAAAGGAAAGTTAAAAGCGTGAAAGTTAAACAGGTATATGTTACAAGATTAAAAGCATTGCGTTGGTTGGTTAAGGTGAGCACTGTTGATCTGGCTAACTGCCCTGTTGAACTCAACAACGTACTGCGTTTGGAAGGGAATTCCAGTGTAAAATAGTGTGGGGGGAATAAGAATATTAATATTAATCTGTAGGGGTAGAAAGCTGTCTATAAGCCATTGGGTGTGAGGTTCTAGATTGTCTTTGCAGGACTGTGAGGTATTTGTCTCTGCGAATAACGACAAGGTCATGTGTGATTTTCTACATAAGGGAAAGTCGATTATCTATGCGGCCTTGGTCAAGACTTCTCCACTGGAGTGACTATAACATGACAGTCACACTTGAGGTTCTGGTGTAGTCTCTTTTGACCCACCTTGCTGCGCGGCGTTGAACGTTTTCGACTTGCTGAATGGCAGTGTCTGTAAATGGATACCACGCGCTAGAGGCGTATTCTAGCTGTGGACGTACGACTGTTTTGTATGCTGTTGCCCTGAAGTCCTCATTGTGTACTTAATACGTTGTATTTCGCTTAAGAAATCCAAGTGTTTGTTTGCTTTCTTAAAAACTCTTGATATATGGGTGTTCTAGGAGAGATTTTCTGAATATCAGCTCCTAGGTATTTTGCTGAAGGTACTGCTTCTAGAAGGACCCGATGGAGGTGGTATTGATTTTGAGCAGGTTGCCGTGACCTAGTGATGTGTATGACCTGGCATTTTGACGGATTGAATTCCATGTCCCAGGCCTTTTCCCAGGACTCGAGATGCCGAAGGTCTTCCTGAAGTAAAGCTGGTGTAGCAGATTTGGAGAATGTGAGATAGAGAGCTGTATCGTCTGCAAATGATCGAACGTTAGATTTGACCTGTTCAGGTAGGTCATTTATGTAAGCTAAAACAGTATGGGTCCTAGGACTGATCTCTGGGGAAAACCTGATGATACTGGTATACTGTCTGTTTTTTTTCCCATTTAAAAGAACGTTTTGAGACCCGTCGTCCAAAATGATTTTATCCATATGAGTGTCCCTCCCCATATTCCATAATGATGCAGTTTAAAAAGCAGTTTCTCACGAGCGACCTTATCGAATGCCTTACTGAAATCTAAAAGAATAAGGTCAGTTTGTTTGCCCGATTTCTTCCCCTTTAGAAGTTCATCTACCAGCATTATCAGTTGTGTCTCACAAGGCCTTTTCTCCCGGAATCCATGCTGTAGCTCAAAGAAAATATGTTGCTGATCGAAATGCTTGACAATTGATGAGGCAACTATGTGTTCTAATGTTTTGCATAGGATACAAGTGAGGGATATCGGCCTATAATTGGAGAGCTTAAGCTTCTCGCCCTTCTTAAATACAGTCGAACTTCGATGGGTCGAACTCGGTAGGCTCGAACACCACGTTTGGGTCGAACTGACTTTTCAGTCCCGGCAAAATCCCTATTCATCTTAATTAAACATGCCACCCTTGGCTCGAACCACGATGGCTCGAACCCTCGAACTCTAAACCTGGTCCCTAGAGTGCATTTTCTATGTAAAATCCCACCGATGGCTCGCACTAATTACCTTTTTAAAAATTCCAAATTTATCGATCAAGTCACGCAGGCGCGTGATCAGTATCATAATACGGACCAAAAATATGGCTCATCATCAACTCTTAAATTATGACCGATAAATGTACCGGATCTCACCGAAATCGCCGCAGCTATGATAAAAAATCATAGTACACAAAGATGGATCTTGCCGCGTTGGACTCCAATGGCTCGAACTACCGATGGCTCGAACTTTTTTCGGCGGTCCTGGCGAGTTCGAGCCATCGAAGTTCGACTGTATTGGGGTTACACTGGGTTGTTTCCAAATAGAGGGGAGTTTGCCTGTCCCGAGAGATCTCTGAAAGATATTCTTCAGTATAGGGGCTAGTTCAGCATGGTGAGTTTTCAGTACTATAGGATTAATCTGGTCCAGGCCCGAAGCTTTGTACGGGTTAAGTTTCAGCAAGAGCTTTTCAGTTCCTTTGTCTGAGATCTCTATATCCTGCATTGGAAAGTGTGTGGGGGCTACCAGTGTAAAGTATAATAGCCTAAAACGTGAAAGAATCATTTTGCATATCAGCAAATGCAATGCAATATGAAATGACCCTTCATGATAAAATCATAAATTATAATTTAACAAGATACTACATTTAGTTTTTATACGAAGTAAGTATTCAGTGGCAGCCGGTAGACTATTAGCTGTATTTCAACTTTTTAATAACATTTTTTTAAAAAAGGCTATATTTTGGGGTTATTGCATGTAATTAGTAGCCACCGTCTGGGATTGAAGAAATAGATTGGGCTGCGTGGTGCTTGCACGCAGAGCTGAAACTGGCCACACATGAGTACTGATAAAACAGAAGTGAAGGCAATGATCAGGAATCGATAAAATAAACCCAAAGTTACCATCGAAAGAAACACAAACATGAAACAACAAGACCCAAATGGAAACATCAATAGCGGAATTCCAAAAGGACAGTTACTTTCCAATAAAATGGCCAATTGGCTATTCAAAACAAAAATATATAAGTGATACTACACACACTCAAAGACAAACCATAATAAAAATAAACCGCGACAGAAGAACCGCCTTGGAACGGTCAATGAAAAGAATTTCGCTTGGGAGTGGGGGGGGGGGGGGGGGGGGTTAAATCGATTTTACGCGGCCCTTGATTCTGTCGCGATTTAGACAAATAATTTGATGAAGGCGCTTCCTAACCCATCAGTGCATCATCTTCGAGAACACAAAACTCAAACAACCACAGAGATGAAACAATGGTGAGGACTCGACAGAAACAAACAACTGAAATGCTGGAGCAACAGAAAACCAACTGTTAGACTCAGTAACCGCTTAGAAGGACTAAACAGAAGGGAAGGCAATGATCATGAATCGATACAATGAACCCACAGCTCCCATCAGAGACACCAAAAGGAAAGAAACACAAACATGAATTAACCAAACCCTAACGGAAACATCAATAGCGGAAAGCCAAAAAGACAGTGACTTTCCCGCAAAATGGCCAATTGGCTATCCAAAACAAACACCCCCCCCCCCCCCCCCCCCAAAAAAAAAAAAAAAAAAAAAAAGAAAAAAATAAGCGATACTCACACTCAAAGACAAGCCTGCCTAGGCAAAATTGTGCCAGACAGATTGTCCAATGAATATAAACTTTTGGTTTCATTGTGCGGCGGGGTTTGAGATGTAATTTCATCTCAATGTCAGGTTTGTTTGTTTGATTTGAGGTTTAACGTCCCCGTCAATACTGTAAAGGTCATTTTGGAGACGTTGCTTCCAATTTTGTGGGGCTTTTACCCGACATTGAGTTGAAATGACATCTCAAGCCCTGCCGCCAAATGAAACCAATAGGGTTTATAAGCATGGGCGGTCCGACACTCGCACCGCTTTGCCTGGGCAGGCTTAGATCCTCTAAGCGGTTTACCAGTACTCGAGTGCGGGTCGGATTCATATGTGCGTGGAAGCATCATGCAGCCCATCTATTTCTTCAACCCCGACGGGCGGGGCCGTTCAATGTCAGGTTAAAGTCCTGCAAAATTGGAAGCGGCGTCTCCAGAATGACCCAAATAATTTTGACGGGGGTGTTAAACCTCATTTCAAACAAAATATGTAATTACGCTATGTCAAAACATCAACCCTTGCACGTTTGTCAGTAACAATTGATGTTCTGAAATAGTTTAATTCCATTTGAACAATAATTGGGAGTGTTGTTTTTTTCTTGGACAGATTTCACCAATTTCTCACTGAGATGGTCAAATGGCATCCAGAGGAAATTGTTGGCTGATTCCCCGGCGAATTGTATTAGATACTGATTGTTTCTCTTAACCAGTCTCTGAGCGAGAACACGTTTAATTTTGTGATATATGTTTCTGTCAGTGTTAAAATCCTCTTCACTTAACGCTCTGTCAACATCAATGTGAACGAGAGGTTTACGTGCTCTGGATGACCTGCGAACTGAACGGCATTTGAGCCCCGCCAAGCGAATTTGTGTCTTCGAGCATTCCGTCATGACAAATTTTAACTGCGCATGCCCAGCCATTCAGAGAGGCCAGGGATATGGCTTTCTGTCTGAAGGTTCCTCTTGATTCACTGCTTGTATGAGCGAGCAGCGAAGGTTCTGGCGAGACTGCGCGGATGCGCAGGCTCGCCTGAAACTTCGCTGCTCGCATAGGCGATAAGTACCAAAATCGCTTGACGGGGCCCATTTCGTTGAGTTATCATGTGTGAGGGTTGACAACTGGCTGTCATGGGCTGTTCCCTAATTACCTCAGTGTGCACAGTGTTGACCTTTTCAGGCCGCACACTCTCGGCTTAACAACCTTACTAAGAAAGTAGGAAGTATGTTTGGGTTCTCAAACATAAGGCATATTCAAGCGGTCAATATGGACCCTAACTTAGAATAGTTCCATTATCAGGGTTCCGGTGGACTGACGCAACGGTGAATAATGAATGGTCCTGTAAACATGTTCTGTATTTTCTGTCCAACATCTATTCTTTCAGTCAACAACAAGAACACACAATCCCATTCATTGATGTGAAGTGGATCAGAATCCTTGTTTACACGTTAGGGATCTAGCATCTTTTGCTGCGAAGACGATATTGTTCTTCACTTCGCTGCAAATGATGTTCAGTTTTTCTGAATGTTTACGAACGTAGGTGCGCATATCCGGTTGTTTTTGTGTCAAAATCTGCTTGTGTCGGCGGAGATAATTTCATGCGGCGAGGATTTGTTGCCCAAATTAACAGACTGGTCAATCGAAAATGTGATACATGGCAATATGTTTATCCAATTATTCAGTCTGCTATTCATGTACGGCATCAAACGCTCAATTATTGTATTGTTCACTTTCCACTGTATCTAGACAAATATGCACAAATAATGAACTGAACACTTGCGGGGTGCAAAGTTGTCTGCACACCACTGCCATAACTTTTAATACATTCTAATCCCCCTCCCAACCCTCACTCCTGTCGCTGAGTCGTGTGTCACAAACACTGAAAGGCATAAAAATATACATTGTGGGCATGTCAGAAAGTGTGAGAAGCTCTCCCTTTTCTACTTTACAATCTTTACATAAGATTTGTTACTAAGTTATTTAGACAAATTGTGGGTATTCTGATGGGTACGAATCGCGCACCCTAGTAGCTGATCTGTTCTTGTTTTTTTTTTTTTGTTTTTTTTTTTTATGAAAGAGACTTCATTTTGTCCCTTTTCGTTGAAAACAATCTGAAATCATTGAAGCCCTTAGCTCGACTTCTAGATATTTAGATGATTTATTAAATATTTATAATACCTATTTCGATAGTAGGATCGTTCAAATTTACCGCCTCCCCCCACCCCAGCACGAGCTTCAGTTAAATAAAGTAAATTCTTCTGATACCGAGGCCCCTTTTCTCGGATTTTCATCTATCTATTGTAGATGAGTTTGTTTCCTACAAAAATTTATGACTTACGCGATAATTTTGATTTTGAGCCTGTAAATTTTCCTTTCTTGGATGGTGATATTCCTCGTGCGGCACCCTATGACGTTTATATTTCACACTTAATTCGTCATAGTGTCTAATCATGTAACTTACTTCAACACTCGTAATGAATTGTTAACTGCTAAACTTCTGGGTTATCGGTATCATAAACTACGCAAAACAGTTTCTAAGTTTTACAGACGTCATTCCCATTTGGTTTCAAAATTCAATGTTTGACTTAAATCTCTTCTGCAACAAGGTCTATCGGAACTCGAATTTTACTATGAATTAGTATATAAATTCAGAAAAATATATGCTCGCAGTACCACATTCCGTAAAATCACTTCCGATATAAAAGGATTGGGTACAACTTGCACTGTACTGGTTAACCGCTTACGAATAAGCTTGCCCAGGAAAAGGGTGGATAGGTAAACTGACCAGCTAAAAATGGCCTGAATAGTGTTGACTGGGCCGTTAAACTCCAATACAAACGAACAACATAAATGTTAAACGACAGACTGCATGCATGGTAGTTAACCAAATCACGTTTGATAACTTATCTCTTTATCTGCACGCCGGTTGGTCAGGTCTCAGGTTCTTTGACGGTTCCAGCGTAAAGGCTTACTTGAAATTGAAATTTAATTTTATGTAATGTTGGTTGGTACCTGATGCTCTGTATCTAGATGGGCCCACTGAAGTCTAACTGTTGGTTTTCCTTTGCTCCAGCATTTCAGTGTTTTATTGTTGACGAGTACTCACCGTTGTTTCATCTCGTTGGTTGTTTGATTTTTGTGTTCTCATAGATGAAGGCTTTTGAACAAATTATTTATCTAAATCGTGACGGAAGTAAGGGCGAGGATTGCGGCCACCAAAAAAAATCGATTTAAGACCACCCCTTCCCCAGAGAAATACTTTTCACTGACCGTTCCAAGGCCTTTCTTCTGTCGCGGTTAATTTTGTTTTAGTTCGTCTTTAAGCGTGTATATCGCTTATATCTTTTTGTTTTGGATATCCAATTGGCCATTTTGTGGGAAAGTAACTGTCCTTTTGGCTTTCCGCTATTGATGTTTCCATTAGGGGATAGATATTTCATGTTTTTGTTTCTTTCTCTTCGGTGTATCTGATGGAAGGTGTGGGATAATTGTATCGATTCCAGATCATTGTCTTCACTTCTATTTTGTGAAAAGTTGCCTAAGCCCTGATGCAACAGACAACGTGTCTTGATTTGCAAGTGGAATTGTCACTAATGCTTTGCTGGACATATCTGCCGCTGTTAAAATGTATGTGTATTCTGCGGAGTAACGGACAGATCTGCTTAAAGGTCAATTTGCCAGACCTGAAACGGCCTACTTGGTGTTCTATATGCTGTTACTCCAGACTTTGTACGCTCTTTTGTTTGATTTGTGTTTTGACAATCTGGACAAGAATGCATATTATCGGTTATAAGTTGACTCATACGAGAGAAGAAGTAATGTTCTTCACTCTATCGAGTGTGTCTTGAATACCACACTCTCCACCATAGGTGTGTCATGGTATAAACTAAGGACGGTTTCTAGATATTAAGATGATTTATTTAGGAAAAGTGGATCCTCAGTAAGGCCATAATCGACATATTGCAGCAAGAGTTTACGAGCTATCTTTTGACTTTCTGGAAGTTCCTTGCTTTCTAAATACCGAATGAGGTAACGCAAGTCTGAATCTTCGCTTTGCAAGGCCAAAATTTTATTTGGACTAAAACAAAACAACTTCAATGAATCATTTCCGACGCACTTCGTTTGCTGTTGACTAAATTTCAGAAAGGGAAGAAGTCGTCAGTTCTGATCAATTGACTGACCTTCTTGTGTATCTGTTTGAGTAGCATCTGATGTGTCAGAATGTGTAGGTCTTGCACAGAATAGAGTGACACACTAGGTTTGGATATTCGATATTCTGAGTCACCACCGGTTTGGGAAAGAGCTGCTGTTGTCCGTTTTATTTACTGTCGTCAATTCATGTTTCAACGTCTGTCCCTAGTGATATGGGATCTGATTGTATCAGTTCCTGAGCGTTTCTCTTTTTAATGTTAATCATAATTTCAGGTAACACTAACTGATACTGACTTAAATCACTGCCACGCTGCGATTTCGATGCACGACAATGAAAAAGTAGATCGTCAATAAGGCCATAATCGACTGATTGCAACAAGAGTTTACGAGCAATCTTTTGACTTTTTGGAAGTTCCTTGCTTTCTAAATACTGAATAAGGTAACGCAAAGAAGAAGTTAAACAAAGATCAGGAATCGATACAATTAACTTACTCTACCCATCAAAGACACCAAAGGGAAAGAATCTTCGCGTTGCAAAGCACAATTTTTTTTTGGACTAAAATCAAACAATTTACAATAAATCATTTTCGACGCATTTCGTTTGTTGATGGCTAAATTTCATAAAGAGAAGAAGTCGTCAGTTCTAATCAATTGACTGACCTTCTTGTGTATTTGTTTGTGTAGCATCTGGTGTGTCTGAATGTGTAGTTGCTTGCACAGAATAGAGTGGCACACTATTCCCTTCAACTAGGGTAGCATTGTGTTGTGTGTCATGGATATCTTGAGAATCATCAGGTAAATACGGCTTATCTTGCCCATTGTCCTTGATGGGTAAATTGCAAGTCTATGCGATTTTACCTTACTAGAATTCTTGAGAAATTTCCCTGTGTTTCCCCACGGGCTGCATATTTTTGTTTGATATTACTACACTTGAGCTATGGAAGGTCAGTATCATCTTCATTGGCGAAGTCACTGTCCAGCTGCATGTGTAGACAAATGGAAGGGATCAGAACATGATTAAAAGACTCCAGGCTTGGTTTAGCCCAACGGATTCCAGTGGTTTGTTGCTGTCGAGTCCTCACCGTTGTTTAATCTCTGTGGTTGTTTGATTTTTTTTTTGCCTCAGAGAGTTCCACTGAGGTGTTAGGAATTTGTTCAAGAAAGGGGTTCTAGGAAGCCTTCATGCGGACTAAACCAATTATTTGTCTAAATCACGACGGAATCAGGCCGCGTAAATAGATTAAAGCCTCGTCCCCAGTAAAATTATTTTCAATGACCGTTCCAAGGCGGTTCTTCTGTCGCTGTTTATTTTTGTTATGGTTTGTGTCTTTGAGTGTGTGTATCGCTTATATCCTTCTGTTTTAGATAGCCCCATTTTTTTTGGGATCGTAACCATCCTTTTGGCTTTCCGCTATTGATGTTTCAATTGGGGTATATTTATTCCATATTTATGATTCTTTCCCTTTAGTGTCTCTGTTGCGAGGTGTGGGTTAATTGTATCGATTCCTGATCATTGACTTCACTTCGATTCCGCTGATTTGACTGTTCAGTGCCAATTTTATTTTGTAATGCAGACCCAATGGGAAAACGTTTTTGTTTGCCGGTTCTGGAACATAAGGGAAATAAGAGTCAATTTCATTGGGACTTGGCTCTGTGGAGTCCCAACAGTGAAGCGCTTTAGCTCTTGATAAGCTATCGCAAACAACAGTGGAATCTGCAGGTTTATACGATATCTCAAAATTGAACTCTTGTAATACAGCAAGCCACCTCTCATATATTGCTCCTTTCAAACTCTTTTTGGAAAATTGGTTTCAGTGCCTGGTGATTAATCTTAACAAAGAATTTACTACCTCGCAAATAGGAAGCACAATCTAGAATGCTAGTTACTACACCTTATAACTATAGCTTGGTGGGTTTGTACGATATCTGATAGCGGGAAAGTGACTTTAATCCAAACACTTCCATCCTCACTGTCAGTAGAATGTTGTGGTATAACATGTACATGTATCCAATACAACATGTTTCCAAAAAAACCTTGCTGGAGGAATCAACGCCCAAATAAATTGGCAAATCATATCGGAGGAATGCCAAAGCTTCAAAATTAAGCAGCAAAGCCTTAAGAGATTCAAAGGCAACGTTGTGTGCTTCCTTCCAAATAAATTTCACACTCTTTCTTAGAAATTGGTATAAACAGAACGATTTGTACTATACCCAGGCATGTACTTTTTAAACCAGATCATGAGCCCAAGATATGGTTTCAGTTGTTTTGTGTTCGTTGGGACAGGATACTCAGAAACTGCTATAAGTCGGTCAAAAGGCGAACTGACCCCTTGTCGCGAAATACGGAAACCAATAAAAACTCAGTGACTTTGTGCAAATCTGTCTTTTTCCGGTGCAAGTTTCAAACTAGTTGCACGGAATTGGTCAAAGACCTCTTTCAACTGTTGATCAAAAGATCCAGAGAATATCGGTATACCATCCAAGTAGCACATGGTAGACCGAAAAGAAAGCCTAGAAAGAATCATGTCCATGAGCATTTAGGAACTATCCAAACTGGCCTTCAAGCCTTGGGGAATCCTCTGAAATGTGTAGTTGCCAAAACATGTTTTAAATGTGGCGTATTTCGACGCGTGCGTCACTAGCAATTTTCATTCGGAAAAAAAAAACGAACTGAGATCAATAGACGAAATAGAGTTCTCTGACTAAATGACTCTGTAAGATACTGTACATCAGGAATAGCATCTCGAAAGTCTTGTGTCTGGGAAATGAGATAACGGAAATTAACATAAAAGCGGTACATAGAAAGCGTGACTTTCCTGGAGCCCGGATTGACTCCCGGTTTCGGTGACTTACATTTGGAAACCAAAAATATCGGACTTGAGATAGGGAATATCTTCAGGCGTGATATTACCTTGCTGTAATAATTCATAAAGCTGGTGGCGCAAAAAAGAAGTGAATGCAATGATTAGGAATTGATACAATTAACCCACAGCTCCCATCAGAGACACCAAAGGGAAAGAAACACTAACATGAAACAACAGACCCTAGTGGAAACATCAACAGCGGAAAGCCAAAAGGACAGTTACTTTCCCACAAAATGACCAACTGGCTATCCAAAACAAAATAATATAAGCGACACAAACACTCAAAGACAAACCATAACAAAACTAAACCGCGACGGAAGAAACGCCTTGGAACGGTCAGTGAAACGAACTCCACTGGGTGGGGTGGGGGGGGGGGGGGGTGAGGGGCTTAAATCGATTTTACATAGCCACAATGCTCGCTCTTACTTCCGTCGCGATTTAGACAAATAATTTGTTCAGTCCGCATGAAGGCCTCTTAACTCATCAGTGCAACATCTCCGTGAACACAAAAATTAAACAACCACAGAGATGAAACAACGGCGAGGACTCGACAGTAAGACATGAAGGCCTCCTAACTAATCAGTGCAACATCTCCGTGAACACAAAAAAATCAAACAACCACAGAGATGAAACAACGGTGAGGACTCGACAGCAAGACACTTCCCTTTTGTCTGGTGACAAACGATACGGCATTTGATGTTTAGATTGGGCATTGATAATTGAATGGATCTGACGTTCTACGTCAGACCAAGAGAAGGATTTTCCTCCGTAAGGAACAAGTCATGATTCGAAACTAGGCAGTCATCTCATCAGAGTCAAACGCCGACGCTGTTGAACTATGTTGAAAGGGTGATAAAATCTTTCCCCGTCTAGACATTTAGTTGCATCAGCGGTAGTTTGACACTGCTTTGATTTTGCATTGATATTCATACATGTATGGTTGGCGACATGGCTACTTGAATTTGAATTTCTAACATTTTTCAGCAGTGTTGATCTTTTATTACTTAATCTATCAGCTGATATTAAACTGAAAGTTTTGTCTATGACCTGAAATGATCTCTGGGGTTTGTTTTTGTGAATGGTAACTGGCTTTGTTGTGGGATTCGATATTTTGAATGGGGCTATTTGATCTGAAGATAAGATTGAAACAGATCTGGCCACAAAAAATATATCTTGATAAAAAAAACAAATGGGTTCTACCAGAGCAACAAACTTCAAACCGCGGAAAAAAAACATGTTTGCGTTTTAACCCAGATAACTGTTTCAGAATTGGGTATTATTGTGGTCGTTTTCTTTGCGCGGATAGTTGTGCTGGCTGCATCAACAGACATCTTATCAAAATTCAATGTGACACCATGGGTGCGCATGTACTCAGTCCCTAAGATCAAAAGATGGGATGAATCCTGTAAAACATAAACAGCAAATGATTGCTGCTGACCACTGATTACAGCAGATATTTTTGCAACACAGTTAATACTAATTTCTTGATTGTTGGCAAGCACAATAGACTCATTACAGTATCCTACCTATAGCTTATTTCTGGGACTAATATTGTCAAATAGTTCTTGTGGCGTCAAATTTATTGAACTGACTGTATCGAACATAGCAGAAATTCGCTTTGATGACAATGTTACAGGTAAAAACGTGAAAACGAGACTCTTTGTGATAATCACTGAGTATATAATTGGGAACAGTTCATCTAATGTCACTCACATTTTCATGTTGCTGTCGCTCCGGTAGCCTCGATCTGGCGCGTTGACTGTCTAATGTAGTCCGCCTAAGGTACCGCGCTTTATGTGCCTTGGGTTGTTGGGGTTTTCCGAATTGGTATTTTGATTGGTCACAGTTTGAACTGTGTCGCAGCATGACTACACTACAAACACAACTGACACGTTGATTTCGGGTCTGCCGGTCCTGGTGTTAGGTTGCATCGTCTTTTATGTGCCCTGTGTACCACAGTTGTAACAGACTCGAACACTATTTGCACTAGTATTATTGCGCCCAATGTTATATTATAAATCCCGCGAATCCTGCTTCTGTGACACCAAATGTCGTTCAATCGTCTCCCCAAATTTGTTCATCATTCGTTCCAGCGAGGTTATCCTGTCATCTGCACGTGCAGAGACTGGCTCGCTAGCTGCTGGGTGATTTCCATGGCTTATGTAATGGTGGTTGGCGCCTGATGCTCTGTCTCTGGTTGGGCCCATCGGAGTCTAACTGTTGGTGTTCCTTTGCTCCAGCATTTCAGTAGTTTCTTGCTGTCGATTCCACACCGTTGTTTCATCTCTGTGGTTGATTGGTTTTGTGTTCACGGAGATGTTGCACTGACGAGGTAAGAGGCCTTCATGCGGTCTGAACAAATAATATGTCATAATCGCGACGGAAGTAAGGGCGAGGATTGTGGACACGTTTAATCGATTTAAGCGCCCCCCCCCCCCCCCCCCAGTGGAAGCAGTGGAAGTCGTTTCACTGACCGTTCCAAGGCGGTTCTTCTGCCGTGGGAAAGTAATTGTCCTTTTGACTTTCCGCTAGTGATGTCTCCATTAGGGTCTAGTTGTTTCATGTTTGTGTTTCTTTCCCTTGGTGTCTCTGATGGGAGCTGTGGGTTAATTGTATCGGTTCGTGATCATTGCCTTCACTTCTATTTTGTTAGCCCATAGAAGAAACGGTGCCCAATTTTTTCCTTCAACTTGATGGATGTCAGAGCCACATGAACGTCCGAAGGATTCCCAGGCTAACTGATCTGGAAGGCCATGAATGAATTTTAATAGAATTTCCTGGTCAGATTTATGTATTATATTTCCTTTTGAAATAGTCCTTGATTTGATGGGTTGGTAGTAGCTCGAGGTTGTTAAACTGTTCTGTCTCTACACAGTAGTTTAATTCAAAGGCGTCCTTTAGTGTTTCCCAGGCACTTTCCTAATCATCGTCGAGGCAGCAGAACTGTAAATGGAGTTGGAAAGCTTTAGCTTTAACAACCTCAAGCTACCTAATGAGAAGCTATCAAGTGAAGCTACCCAGTTTAAGCCCCCAGTGAAGTTCTTTTCACTGACCGTTCCAAGGCGGTTCTTCTGTCGCGGTTTATTTTTGTTAAGAGTGTATATCGCTTATATCTTTTTGTTTTGGATAGCCAACTGGTCATTTTGTGGGAAAGTAACTGTCCTTTTGGCTTTCCGCTATTTATGTTTCCATTAGGGTCTAGTTATTTAGTGTTTGTGTTTCTTTCTATTTGGTGTCTCCGATGGGATGTGTGGGCTTATTGTATAGCTTCCTAATCATTGCCTTCATACATTGTATATGGTTTTAAGCAGCTCAAAACGCTTGTCGCTTTGAGCAAAATACGTAGTTCAATTTTTTTTACAAAACAACTGAATACGTACATTAGAATGGGGATAACTGTATTGAAATTTGTCATCTGGGGAGGTAACTCGTCGGTTTTACGAACGCAATTTCCGTTTCACGGCTCCGCTAGCGTCGCCGTTAAACAAAATTTCCGACCTTAAAACTGGCGATTTACCTCCTTAAATTACAATTCTGAATACAGTTTTCCCCAATTTATTTTTCTGAAATAGCTACCGGAGAAAATATCCTCAGGGCCTGCACTGTTTGCCATACCGTCCTTCTTTGCTGGGTCGTGAAACAAATTTGTTAAAATTTTAGGAAAACTATAGCAAGGTGTCTGAATTTTTAGAATTATAAAGAATCTCTCGCTCGTTTCATATTACTGAAACTCGCCGAAGGATCGATTCATAAATTTCATACGATATTGGCTACTGCCTGTAGCAAGGTTGCAGTGTGACAGTACCTTTAACACTATGTGTGGATTACCTGTGGAGCGATGAAAGGACGGATTTATCGATCTCCGTTAATGGAAAGGCGACGAGAAACGTAACAAAACAAACACTGTGCCATCTTGAATTACAGATGCTGCGGCTGACACGGCTATATTCAGTTGTTAATGACACTTCATGGTGTCATACTTGGTTAATTTTATGACAATATTTCAGTCGTGAAAATCTGTGTACTTAGTCTAATTTCCGATTGAACCGTGAGATATGCCTGGGATTAATTAAATTTTACACTGCACCGTGGATTAATTTGAACTGAAATAGTTTATTTGTTATAAATAAATGGTGATTTGTTATTGATTTAATACAAAAGGAGACATACTGAATGGATTAACCGTAGCAGACGCACCTAAAATCAGTTAAGTAACATTTTGGTGATATATCGGCCACGTGTAACGCGCATCGTAGATTATCATTTATACGAAAACACGCGTATATAAATACATTGTAAACTTTACCGCCGGAAAAACGAAAATTTTAAGATGAAAAATTGTGATATTTTTCTTCTTTCTGCTCAAAATATAGACTGTGGGTACTCGTTAGAACCGCCTCATCGAGGCGGTTCTAACGAGTACCCACAATTTATAGTTTAGAGCAGAAATAAGAAAAATAAGGTTTAGGCTATCCCTGTAAACCCCAGTTTTACTATATAAAAGTGGGGTTCAAGGGGGTCAAAATTCTAAAGGCGTGCTTTCGTGATGTAAGAAACATTTTTCCGATGTCGCGACCACGTGTAACGCGCGCGCATCTTAGAGGATTACCATATCAGTCAGTCTGTGTTTTCCCACTGATGTTCAGAATTATGATGTGGCTGTTGTGAGTCAGTCAATCGGCAGACTGATTTATCAGACGCAAAACAATAGAACATTTTATATTGATTATTTTAGCGACTTGTTGCTTAAGGAAAATATTAATAACAATAAAAATGGTTTTGATGAGGAATATTTCTATATAGACCGCGAAACTGATAAATATAAGTCAACAATCGAGCCGCGTATTGAAAAAAAATCTATTTTAGCCACTTGCGTGCAACAAACGTTCGAATCAGCCTGTGCATCCGCGCAGCCTGATTCTCATCTTTTTGTCGGTTGCTTTACCTATAACTTCTATATGTAAAGAGCTTAAAGACTCTGGCTAGCCAATGTAGCTGTGCTGGCTGGTTTGTGTGTGACCTGGTCGCAAATAGTTTGACTTTTTTTTTCGTGACGGTGATCATTTTTCTGTCGATTGTTGATCAGTCGACCAAAATTTACTAAGCACTGTAACTCTTCAGTGCTGAAGTCCACGTGACTATCACTGATTTGTAGGAAATCCAGGTAACCTTTATTTATAGAAAATAGCAGCGTTATTCTTGTCGTTGTGAGGTCAGCGTGTTGCGTAATAGTGTTATCTGTAGAATCTGGTCTGGAATCATATGTTGGGTTTGGCAAACAGTATAGACCCAGATCAGACGCCGCGTTATACGCGGCGTCTGATCAGGGTCTACACTGTTTGCTTACCACACAGGAAATGTAAAGGTTAAACGAAATGTTAACAGTCTTAAGTCACCGTTCATCACACAGACAGTCAATCCACCAGTGTATGACCTTTACAGTGTTGACGGGGACGTTAAACCTCAAATCAAACAAACAAACAAACAATCCACCAGTGCCACGAGTGGTTGGTTTTCATTAGCTGCGCCAGCGCATGACAAAACCTACAATAAGATGTGCGCCCAACGAAGACTCAGATCAGCCTGCGCATCCGCGCAGTCTGATCAGAGTCTTCGTTGTGCGCTCTAAGGATAGCTAAGAGCCAATTGCTCCTTCATGCAGCAAGAGAAGTCACTGTTTAGACTATATGGATGCGCAGGCTGATCTGAGTCTTCAATGGGCACGCATGTCTTATTGTAGGTTTTGTCGTGCACTGGCTCATTAATTTATTATTCTGATAAGAAAGACATCAAAACAAATGATAAGAACAAGTGAATGTATTTACAGACAAAGATAAGCTAAAATAAGTTCTGTTGGACAATGGTATTGATTTTGATGTAAAGACAAGTGACCCTTGAAAAACAAGATGTCAGGTTTCCTGCGAGATGCAGACAGCAACCTGGTAGATTTTCTGAACTGGACAGGTTGTGCTAACTGGAATCAACATCATTTGCATGACGCAATGTAGTGGTAGTTTAAATGTGGCGTAGACGGTAAATATAGGGATTTATTCTGGAACATCTTCGTGGAATATGTAGAGGTCAACGGAAAATAACCATTGTGTATATAGTGTAAAATTATACAAGTGTAGTCTATTTCCTTTATTTTAATTTCCACTTGTAATTGCCACTTATGAGAAGAGGGTTATATATATAGTCATCTGTTGTCTCGGTAATTTCCAGCGTTGTATTTTTGGTTGTGAAATAAAACATTTGGAATAGTTTTTACCAGACTCAATCAAATTCTGTTTTTGTGTGGATTATATAATGAATTTATAATATTGTACACCATTTGACAATCAAAACTGTACTTTTGACTTCCTTTTTCGTTGAGCACGTGCATCTTATCTCGGTTACTCATTTGTGTAATAAAACCGTTAACATGTATTCTGTGAAAGAAGACTAAATTACTCAAAACATTGGATTTAAAAAAAGAAAACAAGCAAAATTTGGCTATACTAAATTTGGAAGAAAAAAAAATAGAACGTAATTCTGACATGACAGCTATTTAATAAAGAGAGTATTAATGGCAAAATGTCTGAACTGGAACAACAAGATGAAGATATAGATACAGACTTCTACAATAACTTTGCCGATGTTGACGGCGGCAAATGTGAGAATTATTATGAAAACACGGAACAGGATGACGAATGCGAGTATGATCTCGATGAAGGTAATTTCGCTGCAGTGTTGGAACAGAAGGATAAAGATTTAAGGCTGGCCGCGGAATTAGGTAAAGCACTGTTGGAACAAAATGCTGAACTTGAGAGAAAAATAGAACAGACGGCGGAGGAATACAATCAAAAGCTTGAGGTATCTATCCTGTCTATATAAAGCTACATTCTGCGTTACCCCAAATGGAGTAGCTGCTGTTAAGAAGCACTAGGAAAACACGCCTATACAAATACATTGTAAATTTTACCACCAAAACAAAATTTTTAAGATATATTTTTCTTATTTCTGCTCAAAGTATAGATTATGAGTACACGTTAGAAGTAACTTAGAACCGCCTCATCGTAGCGGTTCTAACAAATACCCACAATCTATAATTTTTAGCAGAAAAAAGAAAAATAACGTCTACCCCGGTAGACCCCAGTTTTACCATAAAAGTGGGGTTCAAGGGGATCAGAATTATATAGGCATGTTTTCGTGATGGTAATGAAAATAATTAAGGAATGGCTTGCCTGTTTCATTTTAGGCGAAACATATGAAGAGTAAAATTCCTATATTAAGCCCACCTTTGGGGCTGATCAAAAGTGTTCTTTAAGACCACTTTTGAACAGTCCTAAAAGTGGTCTCTTACAAGAGGATACTGGATGTAAAAACACAAAGACAGAATACCTGAACATTTTAAATATGATTTAAAGTGGAATTTAACTGGATAACTTTTTGTTAGAATCGCCTTAACACGGCTTGAAGAAATATATGGGCTGCATGATGTTTCCACGCAGAGCATAATCCGGCCTGCACACTAGTACTGGTAAACCGCTTAGAGGATCTAAGCCTGTCCAGGAACCGCGGTGCGAGGCGGACCGTCCATGCTAATAAACCCTATTGGTTTCATTGGGCGACAGGGCTTGAGATGTCATTTCATCTCAATGTCGGATAAAAGTCCCACAAAATTGGAAGCAGCGTCTCCAAAATGACCTTTACAGTGTTGACGGGGACGTTAAACCTCAAATCAAACAAACAAACAATCGATTGATTTGATTGATTGATTTGAAGTTTAACGTCCCCGTCAACACTATATAGGTCATTTTGGAGACGTTGCTTCCAATTTTGTGAAATGACATCTCAAGCCCTGTCGCCCAATGAAACCAATAGGGGTTATAAGCATGGACAGTGCGACTGGCACCGCTTTGCCTGGGCCGGCTTTGATCCTCTACGGTTTACCAGTACTCGTGTGCGGTCGGCTTCAGCTCTGCGTGGAAGCATCATGCAGCCCATCTATTTCTTCAGGCCCCCGCCTTAACAAGACCCGGAACAAAGGTTTATTGTGAAATAAGAAAAAAAATCACAAGTCTTCTCATTACTCCTCCTTATTACAAAAATACGCCTATACAAATACATTGTAAATTTTACCCCCCGAAAATGAAAATTTTCAGATGAAAAATTGTAATATTTTTCTTAGTTCTGCTCAAAACATAGATTGTGGATACTCGTTAGAACCGCCTCGGCGAGGCGGTTCTAACGAGTACCCACAATGTATGTATTTGAGCAGAAATAAGATAAATAATGTATACCCCTGCGAACCCCAGTTTTACAATATGGGGTTTGAGGGGGTCAAAACAATATAGGCATGTTTTCGTGATGTTATATGGAGCTATGACTCACACAAAAAATGCAGACCCATATCTAATCCGGGCCTGCACGTTTTGCTTAAAAGTACGCGTTTTTTTTTTTTTTTTTTTTTTTTTTTGGTTGTTGTTGTTGTTTTGAGGTCTTAATATGTCCCCATCAACATTATTAAGGTCATTTTGGAGACGTTGCTTCCGATTTTGTGGGACTTTTACTCGACTTTGAGATGAAATGACACCTCAAGCCCTATACCATCCAAAGAAACCGATAGGGTTTAGGGAGCTGTTCAACTTCCTGGACAGGTTTAGATCTTCTAAGTGGTTTACTAATACCTAACTTCGGTGATTTTCAGCTCTGCGGAAGTACCACGCAACCCAGCCTATTTCTCCAAGCCCGGATGGGTGGGGCACTTATTGTTTTGTAAAAGTGACAGTCAATGGAATAAACGTGATGCTCCATAACGCTTAGCACTCATTTCAAAGTGTTTCTCTTCATTTCCCCAGAGAATAGGTTTTGTCATTTCATGCAAAGATCTGTAAATTGCCCATTTTAGACAATTTGCATGAAATGTCAACGCCCCTTGGCAGGGAAAAATAAGAAAAAATAAATACCATCCATTTGTCGTCTGTTGAATTAGCCAGAGGGTGGAAGGTTAAACTGGGAATGGACTTGGTAACCTAAAAGGGTTATTTTTATGTCGAAAGTTTGTGATATTTTCCTTATTTATCCCCCAAACATAGGTTGTAGGCGCTCGTTAGAACCGCCTCAAACAAACTAGTGCCAACAGCCTATGTCTTGGAAGTGTGACTTTAATATTAATACACGCGCATTATTTACGCTGGGCGCTAACTGTTATACTGATGCAGAAAAATCCAGACGAGCCTGGTGAGGAACCAGCCCGGGCGCCGGAGTGGTAAACAAACAATGTGAACAAAGCCGGCTCGTACAGCTATTTCCTGTGACATTGACTACAAGCCTAACGACGGTTGCTGTGTGTGTGTGTGTGTGTGTGTGTGTGTGTGTGTGTGTGTGTGTGTGTGTGTGTGTGTGTGTGTGTGTGTGTGTGTGTGTGTGTGTGTGGTGGAGGGGGTGCTCTTTAAATATGAGTTAAACCTTTACTACTCCCTCGGCTAACCAGCAGACGAAAACTTGAGCGTGCTATTTTTCTTATGTTTCACTGTAAACAGGCTTTGGCATTTCGGGCAAATTCATTTCAATCTATAAGAGAAATAAAACAAGGACAGTACCAAACAACCGTATGCCCTGCCAATCGGGGCCTGGAGAAATAGATTGGGCTGCACGGTGCTTCCACGCAGAGCTGAAATCGACCACGGGGCTTGGAGAAATAGATTGGGCTGCACGGGCTTCCACGCAGAGCTGAAACCGACCGCACACGAGTACTGGTAAACCGCTTAGAAGGTCGAAGCCTGCCCAGGCAAAGTGATGCGTAACGGACCGTCCATGCATATAAATCCTTTTGGTTTCATTTGGCGGCAGGGCATGAGCTGTCATTCCATCTCAATGTCGGGTAAAAGGCCCACAAAATTGCAAGCAACGTCTCCATAAAGACCTAAAAAGTGTTGACGAGGATGTTCTTTTGTTTGTTTGATTTGAGGTTTAACGTCCCCGTCAACACTGTAAAGGTCATTTTGGAGATGTTGCTTCCAATTTTGTGGGACTTTTACCCGACATTGAGATGAAATGACATCTCAAGCCCTGTCGCCCAATGAAACCAATAGGGTTTATTAGCATGGACGGTCCGCCTCGCACCGCGCTTCCTGGACAGGCTTAGATCCTCTAAACGGTTTACCAGTACTAGTGTGCGAGCCGGATTCAGCTCTGCGTGGAAGCATCATGCAGCCCATTTATTTCTTCAAGCCCCTATGGGCGGGGGCCGAGGATGTTAAACCACTAATTCCCGTCACGATAAAGCATGTCTTTAGGAGTTAGTTCAAACTTAAGAGTAATGTTCAGTCAACCGTCTGTATACCGACATTCGACAAAACTAAAAACGTTGTGGGGGTGGTGGAGGTATGTGCGTACTTTTGGCATTGCTCTAGCGCCTACATTTATTAATGACTTTTAATCTGTTAATATAACTGGTATGATCATATATCGGGCGAGTTCGACTTTCAGGAACTGGGGCTCAAGGCCAAGTTCACTGTGGCTATTTTTAGAAATACTTTGTCATCCCTCCAGCGCCTTCATTTATTGATGAATTTTAATATAACTTCTTACAAATGCTGCATGGGTATGATGATATCTCGAGCGACTTTGACTTTCAGGGGCCGGGGCTGAAGGTCAAAGTCACTATGGTTATTTTTAGAAACACTTTTTCATGGCAGGCCGATCTGCAACTTTTGTCGGCAAAAAGGTTTTCTCATAACCCGTGTAGAATAATATAAAAACAATAAACAATGATGAAAAAAAAAAAAGCCACGGATTGCATCGCGATTAATTTTCCAGAGGTACATTGTGGTTGGTATAGAATATGGTACCTTGTGGGGCGAATTTGCATTGTGGGCTGCACCCCATAATAATATGTTTTTAGTGCAAATAAGCATTAGCTAAAAAGACTAGCTTTAAAATTTAAAGGGTGCAACCCAGAATATGTATAGACATATTGTCCATTTTTGGACACTGTCCACCCTAGAATTGTATGGGGTGAACCCCACAATGATAACCCGCCTTTGGAAGGAAAATATAAATCTAGCTTGTTTAACCCACATTAAAGTTACCCCACCAAACTTGCTTCTACACACCTAAACAATTACTATATTCAGGGGTGTAAGTCTTCAAAACAATTACTATATTCAGGGGTGTAAGTCTTCAAAAGATAGACAATACCTAAGAAACATTGTGGGTTGCAAAGATGGTGGGTTGCAAAGTACACTGTGGGGTGCAAAAAATTCGGCAAAATGCACCCCACAATTGTCATTGTGGGGTGCAATCCATAATGTACCTCTGGTAGGTACGTCGGCGCATAATAAAAGTATGCCGTGTTCGCGAATTAAGGGGTGGGACATGGCCTTACTCGAACACCGATGGCTCGTTACGTTTTGGTGTTCGAACTAGTTTTTTAGTTCCAAAGAAATTATTCCACTTGCTCTAGATAACGGACGGACGGATGGAGTCACATGCACAGGGACAGACAGAGACATATACAGACTGAGATACATGTAGATATATATTTATATAGAGAGAGACAGAGATAGTTAGCCCCAGATATGGGGGGGGGGGGGGGGGGGTATCCACATGTTATGTTTCGTATTTCTGCACGAAAGCATGTTGTGGGTACTCATTAGAGCACCTCGGCGAGGCGCTTCTAATGAGTACCTACACCATGTTTTCGTGCAGAA